>JBCJKH010035058.1:0-20225 GCA_039877255.1 Loriculus beryllinus
ACTGTCCATGTCAGCGACAAAGATGTTGAACAAGACCGGTCCCAACACCGATCCCTGAGGGACACCACTCGTCACTGATCTCCAGTCGGACATTGAGCCATTGACCACAACTCTTTGCGTTCGGTCATCCAGCCAGTTCTGTATCCACTGAGTGTTCCACCTATCAAATTGATGTCTCTCCAATTTAGAGACAAGGATGTCGTGTGGGACAGTGTTGAATGTTTTGCACAAGTTCAGGTAGATGACGTCAACTTCTCACCCCTGTCCATCAGTTCTGTGGCCTCATCATAGAAGGCCACCAAATTGGTCAGGTAGGATTTCCCCTTAGTGAAGCCTTGTTGTTTTCATGTGCCTTAGCATGCCTTCCAGGAGCTTCCCAGCAGCTTCTTTAAAAGATGAGTCATTCAGTAAGTATGGAAAGTATTTGAGTCACTGCTTTGATGTCCTTACTAGAAATTTTTGATGGACTTGAAATAAAGGAGGAAAGTGCTGTTATTTCCTTTTGGAATGGCAGTCTGACGTGACTGGAGCTGTTATACAACAGAGCAATCAAACAGCAATACACATGCTAACCCAGCAGCAGGCTGAGGAACTTGTCCTCCTAATCAAGTTTATAGCTGCATGCTTACGGACTTAGCAAACAAACACTCATATTTGTTATAACACAATGAACAGAATGTACCACAGAGAATATGACTCACTTTTCCATAGGATGCCTGTCTATTCTCCCAGTTTGAATAATGAAATATTGCACCTTTCACAGTTTGTTTTACAAAGTTTTAATGAGTTCATCCCAACGAGCTGTAGCCCTGCCACATAAAAACTGATTCATTTGCCTTGTGAAAATAAGCGTGCCTTTTGACAGGACACTCTGCTCTAGGTCCTACTAGATCAGCTGGATAGGCTAGACTCACTCACAGGTGGTTTTAGTCTTGAGTGCTTTTTGAAAATGAAAATATGCAGTCAGCTTCAGCAGCATGTCGGCCGTTTTCCCTTGGGTGACAAGCTGTCCTGCTGCATTCAAAGTATTCCTCCTCCTTCTCAGTACAGACTCTGTCTTTTAAACTGGGTTTTTAAAACCATTTCTTTCTATAAGTAAAGTGTTTGGTTTAAAGCAGAGTTTTGGAAAGGGGCATTTAAGAAATTATTACATTCTTATTTCAAAACATTCAAAACCAAACCAAAATAGAAAAGCTGCCTATTAACTCACAGGAAATTCTGATTAAAGTAGGTGTCCTTATAGGACCCTCCTGCAAGAAATTCAAATGAAGAGAAGGGGAGGGAAAGAGATTTTTAAGTAAACAAGTGAGAAGAGCCAGGGAAAACAAGAGCAATGAGCAGAGTCTCAGGTGGCCAACTTGGCAGAGCGGGGCGTGAAGGAAGGAAGAGGCTGTGGGACAACGAACTGCTGGCGTTTTACAGTAGTCGGGGAGTCTCCAGAGTTTTTGACTTTGACCACAAGTTGCTTAACAATACTGTATGCTCCCTTTCACATCCAGCCCCAGTCATGTGGGTAAATTGCCCTTTGAGTCAGGAGGGTGGACGCAGGTGCACGAGTGGTGGTGTGGTTGGTGCTGTTTGAGAGGAGGACGAGGTTCAGCAGAGGGGATGTTTCACTGCCCTAGAAATCACAGGAATCATGATGAGAAAAGACAGCTCCTGACTCAGGTCTTGGTGCTCGGACAGAGAGGGCTGGTGAGTAAATAACAAGTGAGGGGCTGAGTGACTGTTTGTAGACAGGGTGAGTTGCAGCTAGAAAAAAATTGTTGGTTTTGTTTGTTTCTTTTTTTTTTTCCTGGAGCCAGTGGAGGTCATCAAGTGCCAGAAGAGAATGATGACATGGGAGAAATGGTGTGTTCGTAACTTCCCAGCAATGGATGCAGAAGAGCAGAGGATTCACTAGCAAAGAGGGAGATGTAAGCTGGCACTTCAGACATCAACTCGTTGCTGTGGCTATCTACCAAGCATTGACAGTTACTGCAAAAGACATACTTGATTCATGACTGTAGTGGAGATTGACCTTGGCTAAGACTCTGCAAGTTATAAAACCATTTCAAGTTAAGAAATGAAATACTACCCAGGTTAAATATTGCTCAGGTTATATCTCATCCTTACGAGAATTTCTAGCATGGACCTGCAAATCTGAAAGTTATTTAAGTACCCTTTCCAACCTGGAATGCTAGCTGCAATAATGGAGAAACTAACTGAATGACAGAAAAGCAAACCCTGAAACAGTTACCATTAACACCAGAAGGTTGGGGGGGTGTTATCTTGTGGTTTTCTGTGCTCAGTAGTGATGTGTCATCATAAAGAGCTTACATTTAATAGCTGAACAATGCCGTGCATGGTGTCACCTTCCCAAGGGCTAACTGTGCAACAGCTTCTCCAAACTGTTGAATTTCCACTGCTGAAGCAGTTCATTAAAAAAGAATCCTTATCCAGCTGGGAATTATAAAACTGTGCAAGAGCCTGTGATGCCAAGGACCCTCATTCAGAGGCACACCTATGTTTCTAGTGTTTTGGAAACTGGTCCTTTCCAAAAAATCTTTGTATAGATGCTAAAGGAAGAACAAATCTGGCCACATCCCATTCACCATGAGTGATTGTATCTTAAAGGGACATTCCCTCTCATTAGAATTTCTAATTCTTCACATGTTTCTAGTTAAAAAACAAAAACAAAAGAGCCAAACCTTGTGCCTATGTTAGTGTCTTAGCTGTATAAATTTAAACATTCCATTGTAAGCTAAGATTATCTTGCCTCTTGCCCACTGAGACATGTGGGTTTGGCTTTATGAGACTCCATAACTGGCCTGCTTGAACTCTGTCCAGCAAGTTTTCATCTAAATTGATTAGGACTTGGAACGTTATTTTCTTGGACAAATTGTGTTCTAATGAAGAGAACACTCCCTCACAGCTGTCCTGCCAGAAAGCCAAGATTTTTTCTGTCTAGAAATCATCCCAAAGTGACCCTTAGATAAAGTTCAGAATCCATTTTCAATTTTTAATTAAGAAAAGGTTTGCTTAATTTCATTCCATACATTTCAGTGCTAAGCAGCTGACATACGAGTGCCCCTAAAAATGTGTTTTAAAGAATCTGGTTGTGATGTCAGATCTGTCACAGACAATACATTTCTAAACACACTGTTTACATTAATGCAAAGCATAAAGACTGCTTCAGCGGGAGAAGTCTCTCACACAGATACCTTTAGACTGCATATAGAGTAAACTCAAGGCTCTGTTCTCCACACAATTAATTTAAACACTGATGAAGACAAACAGGGGACAAGGCTCTAAAACTTTACCCAGGCACCAAGAATTTCTACGATGCCTTTCCAGGCATGATGCCTGGAACATGCCTTTCTATGATGCCTAGGAACAAATCTGGCCACCCAGTAGGTTGCTTCATCAGCTCACCTTCAAGCCCAAGAGTTGACTGGCTGGGAAATCCTGTCCTTAATTAATGCTGGCCAAATGAAAGAAGGCATTTCTCCTCAAAAAAAGGCTCTGGCCACTCTAATGTAAGAGCCTTCCACAGTCAGGATGGATGCACCTTTTCTTTTTAGCATTGTGCTCCATAGTTTTCCCAGATGTCCCAGCTGGAAACCTTGATAAATATTTCTGTTATGATTAGCCTATCTGGAATTTTTATTCTATGACTATTCCCATGGTACACAAGGACGATTTCATTCAATTCAGAGTACCCAGTGGACATCCATGATTACATAATTTTGCTTATCTTATAGCAAGAGTATTCTAGGAACCAGGAGTACAATTTGAGGCAAGATCAGATACTTTCTAGTCTTGCAAAAGATGGTTCTGACCCATGCACCTATGTGGCAATAACATGCCTTCAGCATGGTTTCGGGATTTTGCTGGCACACGGCACTCAGAAATCAAAGATGTTTGTTCACAGAAATTCAAAGGAAAGGTCTTTCAAGGAACATGACTTCCCAACTCTTCAAATATCAGCTGTGTCTTCAACAAGACAGGAAACTGAGGCAAAATCACTTACGTTCAATGTTGAATGGAATTTGACTCTTTCAACTTCCTAACAATGCTTATAGAAGAAAAGTAAATCACAAAAAATTGCTCTGCTACAGAAGTAATTAGCATTGTGGTATTGCTTGTGGAAAACAGGTCTGACAGTAAGAATGGGAAGCTTCCTTTGCTCTCAACAGACTCTGCTTGCTCATACTTGCAAGGCACATTGAGCTGCAGAAATTTACCTGAAATCCCACACAGAAAGATGATAGCTGCTGCAGTTATTCTCCAATGCCTTCACTGAAAGCTGGTCCAGTCAAATCAACATGGTTAGTCAACTGCATGATTAGATAAGCTTATGCTGCTTTGGCAGACAGATTCAGATGGGAAAGTATCACAGAACTCGGCTAGAGGCCATGTCATCTTTGCTTATGGACTAAGAAAACTGCTTACATTTGCAGCCATTGCTTTGAGTACATTGTGGTTTGGTTTTTTCTTCCCTACGTGTTCTTAAACCAACTTGTTGGAACCTAAATATAACGACAGGGAATGAACAGGAACAAGATTTGCTACTGCTTTATTGCACTGTATTCTGCAGCCAGCTATTGTCTGGAAATGTGGTTATAATGGGCAATTTATAGAGCATTAAACCCTCCTGAAAGCACACACAGAAATTGTGATATAATCATGCTTGGAGCTGTTATCCTTAAACACAAGCATGGGTTCAGTACTCAGTGGAGAGTGGCAAGCGAAGCTATGGGCCCAAGGCAAAACAATGACCAGATGCCAAGAAACATCCTTGTTAGCCTTTGCCAGTTTGTATTTTTAGAGTCATTGTGCAGTTTAATCAAGTTGCTAACATCCAGATGAGAAAGTGGAAAAAAAATGTGAAGGCATAGGGATATGAAATGCTAAAGCACTGGAAGATGTCACCTCCTCTGTGAAATGCTTACATTGTGAAATAGAGAAGACAGAACAAGTAATTTCAGGATACATCTGGAGTGAGAGATAAGACCAGAAGATAACAATCTTCTGGTCTTCCACAAAACCTATTTATTTGCATTCTATATCATGAGGGCTGATTCTGAACACAAATCAACATGGCACTAAACAGGGAACAGACAAGATGATGAACTGCAGTCCAAGAAATAGGATTTTATTATATTGTGGTACTTTCAAGACCCTGAGAACTTGATCCACATGTTTCCTGAAGATACTAACAACACTCACAAGAGCTGAAGGTTTGATCAAGCCTAAATCATCACAGAGTGATGAAGTCTGAGATCAAGGATGTAAATGGGATTAAGAAAGCAGTAGAGAGAGCAAGCGCAGAATTCAAGTCAACCTTTGTGACCACCCTTGGTGATCCCTGTGTGCTACTAAGTTGATCACAGGCTTTAAGTCTTTTTCAGTTGTATTCGAGCTTGTTATACACACTAAACTCCTCTCCCTGTTTGTCTGTTCTGCAGTGCTGGATGTGAGTAGTTTTGTGAAATTTAATGAAGCATTTAAGCGTAAAGCCAAAGCTGTTTAGATAGAGACAGATAAACTGCATTGTCCCCTGGGGAGAAGTCCAGGAGGCTGAAGTTGCAAAAATCACATAAGTATTTTCTGCCTTCACCTCAGGTAACAACTCCTTTGGTGGGTCTCGAATTGCAGGTCTTGAAATGACAGAAAGAAGAGATCTAGCAGTATTTTTGCCCCTCATCCGTGCATAAAGCAGAGGACTTTGCCCTAGCTTGTGCTCCTTCGCATGTGCGGCTGCCCTTGTCTTGCTGCATGACTCAAAGGCTGGCATGCAAGCAGTCCCTCTGTGCATGGGCAGACAGGTAGGAGACTGACAGCAAGACCAGACATTACCTTACTTTTAACTCTTACGTACGTAGTAATTAATCAACACCCATTTCACAGAAGTCATGTGGACTGCCAGCATCTTGGAGCAGCCCTGGCTTAGCAGTCTACTTGCATGTTGAATTTCTACTGTGCTTAAATGACAGATTTGCTCAGGGATTTGGTCTCCAAATGAAAAAAAAAGTGCTGAATACCAAATACAAGCTCTTGGTAGTCAGTGTTTTGCAAAATCCACCCTTGTTGAAAGACTGCAGCAGTGTACCCTCTGCCGCTAAACGGGGGGGACAGAAGGGTTACAGGCAAGGCACACTTGAACTCCCTGTAGCCAATACACAGTATTGTAGGGAATGATCCAAAATGTCAACGTTAAGGAAGAAAAACAAGGAATCAAAGGGAAATGGGAGTGGAGTAGAAAGATCAGACTTATGGACAAATTAATGAACCAGCAGTACTGGGAAACGGGAACAAGCTGTCAGAACTTCATCTCTTACAAGGGACAAAGAAAAAAACCCCATCATTTCTGATGCTTTTGATGGAAACAGAGTTATGCAAGACTGATATTGTTCACGCTGATTTAATTAAGACTCTGTCAGCACTTTCAAGCTTAATTGGCCTGGTATTTTACATTTATAGAAATCAGTTATAAAACCATGCTCTACACTAAAAATCAGTATTCTATAAATGGTCCCAGTCCTAGAAGGGTCACCCTTCTGGCACAGCAAGCTCTTGAGAGCATCCCACTTATGTATTAAGATATCTGTAGCTGAAAGGATTACAAGCTCATGCTGCACTCCTTGCCCCCTCCTCCCTGCAATTTGTGGGAATCTGGGGTGTCAAAGGAATGCAGAGTCAAGCTTCCTGGCAGCATCCCATCATGGAAATTATTTCACAGAGAATTAATCCCCAATTCTGACATTTGTTGTCATGTTAGATTCAAATCTCTGCATTTGCTAGCTGCAATGAGCATGGAAAGGCAAGGACTAGACAATGGGCTTGCACCACTTGTGAACATTATGGTTGCTGGGCTGGTTAGTAACAGAAGCAGTTCTCTATGTAGAAAAAGCAGCTGCTCTGGATGTCAGCAGCAGCCCATGGGTAGAGTATACCACAAACCTCAGCTACCATCATACACCGCCCTATTCATCAGGTCCATCGCAGCTCTAGCACTAACTTCTGAAGCTGTGGGATATGCCTTTCTTCTTGCCTTAATGGCCAGCCTGGAGTCACCAGTGAAATCTGTCTCTAGTGGCCTGCCTCAGGAGGTACTATAGATAAGATTCAAATAGAGGCAACAAAATTCGTATCAATAAGAACAAACAGCTAACTCCCAGAAAATCCCATGTTCTGTAATTGTTATTGCTTCATCAGTGACAGGAAAGAGCAGTGTTTTAAAATAGAAGGTCACTTAAATTCAATTTCCCTTAAGGCGCAGAAAATAAGCTTCCATGAAGTGGTAGCAATTGTTCAACAATAACATGCTCTCCTGACTGAAAACTGGGTTAGGAATTTGTATTGTATTTTAACAAAACATAATTCCTAGCCCAGTTTCCTCCTCCTTGAGATAACCAGGAAGATTCTACCTCAGTCAGTTAGACTATGGGGGTCAGTTGACATGTAACCAGTGTCCAGCTTCTCCACATACCTACTTACTAGAGGCTGGTGGATCCACTCCATGGCTTTAGACACACAAAGGCATTAAAGGAGTTGGCTGCTTAAATACCTTTGTAGATGTGCATCCTTATCCTCTGTGCTGAGACTCAAGGTTCAAAACTGCATCAGCTCAGGTGAGGTCAGCTGTGCACAAGACTCACATCCTTGTCTTTCCTGGGTTACAGGGCACGCAGAAATATAAATCTCAGGGTACTAAAAAAAAAGGAAAGAAAGGAACACTCAAAAACCACATTTCAATGAGGTCTTTTTACAAATTTTACAATGAGGTTTTTTTACACATTTTACCTCTTTCTGATAATATGGAAAGTGTTAAGAACCAAGAGTCATGTATTTATGTGTGAAATATCTTTCTGAAAGTTTGTCATAAATGTGGCTCACACCACAGGGATGGCCACATTTTGCAAGTTTGGGCAGCAGGAAGAATATTTCCTAGGGAATAAGGTCAAAATATTAGTATTCAACTGAATCAGTATGGGCCAAATTAATGAAGTTATTATTCCACCATAGACTTCCACACGTGAAACCTGAGAAAGCGTTTGTATCAACAGCACATCAATCCATGGTGCTGGTCAGAGGAACAAGAAACTAACCTGCACTTTCAAAGCTTCATTTAACTTTAGCACAGAAAGGTTAATTTTTGTTTAAGCAATGCTTCTGAACAGATAATGTTAATTAAATGTTTGCATTCAAATCTTATTACACAGTGAAATAAATTTGTTTTCCATACAAACACTGCACATCCGGTACAGAACAGAAAGTTGCAGGGAGGGCAGTAATAGTTCAATCCCATGGACCTTTTCAAAGCTAAAAGCAAGGAGAGGGGAAATGTTTGCCTTCTCCCAACTTTGTGTTCATCTGTCTCTAAGTTTCTTTTAATTCTCCAGGGATTTGCAAAATTATATTTTTTAATATTCATTTTTCTTCTACTCTAATGCTGCTTAAAACTCTTTCTCCAAGCCTGACGTAGCCACTGAACACAGATTATAATTAGTAAACCAGAATCTTGTAGCAGAACTTGGTAAGTCAAATGCCAAGCTAGCCCTGATATGAAGCAAAGCAGCTAAATCATCCGTCCAGACGGGAAATGTTGACAGTCCCTTAACTGCAGTGGTTTTAGTTGCAATACAGAGAGGTGCACAATTTGGCTTTGTTAAGCAGACATCATGGAACTATTTATTCTGTCCACAAGTTGAACAGGAAGTTTATTAAACTTGCATATTGCTGAACATATCACCTGCTGCTGTGTTTCATATCGGAATGCAAAGTTGGATGGTCCCTTTCTGTACTGACGTAATGTACGGCCATGCGGAGGATTTCTCTTCCAGCCTAAGACCTATTTCTTTGACCCCAGAAGCACATTGGATGTTGTTCATCCAATTCCTGACAGGAATGCTTCATTTTGCTCTTGAGCAACCACTTCTGAGCAAGCCAGGAGCAGAATCCAGCTTTTCTTGGCTGGGAGAATTGGGATGTCCCAAAATGGGGCTTTTTAACAGATGAGTGAAAAAGCAGAGAGCCCAGAGGACCATCCATCTCCAAAGAAAATCATACAAATCAACAAGGAAAAATTCCTCTTTTCAAGCTGGACTTTCTACGATGGTAAAACAGCTGTGTGCTTTTGGGCTTAGCTCTGATCCAGCATACCCCTGAATATCCATTTGACTGTCTCAACAAAGGCCCTAGGGACAGAGCAGGGCTCCTGGGTCTACGTCTGACAGATGTGAAAACAAGTCAACTTTAAACATGCCCTAGATTTCTTGCAGGACACTGTCATGGTTGGACAACTCCTCTTTGCAGCAGACCTTCCTGCCACCCCAGCATACCATCGCTCTCTCTCCCATGGGCTGGACACTTCCCTTCTGTCAGGCTTGGCAAGGCTGTGGCTTCCTCCCCTGCCAAAGAGGAGAGTTGCAGCAAGCACGACTGCTGGGGACGTGCTTGTTGCTGCCACCAATGCATGTGCTCTGGCAGGCTGCAAACACAGTGCTGCTTCCTGTGCAGGAATACTCCTAGCTTCCCCCCAGGATATGGAGTTCTGGTGCAGGATGTTAGTGAAGTGCAGGCTGATGGTTGGGAGTATAGCATTATATCCACCTGAAGGCCCCATAAGGAAGAAAATGGGAGTGATGACCAAGCTTTTCAGACCTCACCTGCTGAACCACTAAGTCCCCCTGCAAATGCATCAGAGAGAACAAGAATTCTGGACCAGTTGGAGCAAGTCCGGAGGATGGCCACAGAGATCATTAGAGGGGCTGTAGCACCTCTCCTATGAAGACAGGCTGAGAGAGTCAGGCATGTTCAGCAAGGAGAATAGAAGGTTCTGGGGACCTTAAGAGTGGCCTTCCAGTACCTAAAGGGAACCAACAAGAAATTTACAACGGCATTTAGGGACAGGACAAGGAGAAATGGTTTTAAGCTGAAAGAGAGTAGATTTAACTTAGGTACAAGGAAGCAATTAGTCACTATGAGGGTGGTGAGCCACTGGAACGGGTTGCCCAGAGAAGCTGTGGATGCCCCATCCCTGTCAGTGTTCAAGGCCAGGTTGAACAGGACTTGGGGCAACCTGCTCTAGTGGAACGTGTCCATGCCCGTGGCAGGGGGGTCAGAACTAGATGAGCTTTAGGGTCCCTTGCAACCCAAAGCATGCTATGATTCTATGAGTACTTTTTGTAGTTTCTCTTGTCTGTGAAGTGAGCTGTTGAGCAATGACTTACCAATAAAAGCTGTGGGGCAGAATTGATTGTTCCCCACTGCATTTGCCCTCCAGAAATAATTTACAGTTCAATATCAATCCCAAGTAATTCCTCATCACCCTGATGGAAGTTTTCATTTAACAGCAAACAGTGTTGTTTTCAGACCTCTCTTAGTACCCTGCAATGTGCACATATTTTGTTGGTTTGGTTTTTTTTTTTCATTTGGCCGGTGAAGAACCTCTCAAAGTGCATAGTTCAAAAGATCACTCGGTTTCGGTGATAATAGTACAAAATACACTAAGTGTTTTGTCCAAAGAATCGCTCCCAGATTCACTGCAGGCCAACTGGATTCATAAACTGTTCACAGATAACTGAACAGATTTAAAGTAGGAAACATTCTTTCCTCTGTTTGTGCTAATTTTTTCAAAATCAGATGACAAATACAAAATCAGCATGATGCATCATTTTACAAATGGTAAAGGCCCTTCTCTGACACACACTCTTCATAGCAGGCTGCAGAAGGTAATCTAAGATGCAGGCATTTTTCAAAGTATGAATAGAGACACACTCATCCAAAGCACACCGATCTTTTTGGCCTGTTCTGAACAGAGAAACTTTAACAGCTATAAATATTTCAAGCAAGCTGGATATCTCTTGAGATGGAGAATTACATCTTTTCACTTCTAGCTCAATGCAGCAGGAGCAGGCAAATCCCAGCATATGTACAGGCATGTGAACCCAACTGTCATCCTTCAACACACCTTTGTGGCCTAATGCTAATGTAATTGTTCATTCTGTTTCCACATCTTGCTTGCTTACTTGGCTTTGTGTGTTACTGAACCTCCATGAATTACCACAAAACACGGGGTGGCAGGGACCCCTGGACTGTTACCCAGCCCAACCTCCTACTTGAAGCAGACCAATCACCAGTGCCAGAGCAGACCTGCAGGTTCATCATACCTGTGAGGAAGTTTTGGCATAAAAAACCATAGCAACATTCAAACTACAACCCTGCCTGATTTGGCGACTGCTTCAGGGACCACTTGAGTCTTTACAGTGGTTAGGAATTGCCTCCTGTGAAGAGCAGAGTGGGGAATGAAGGTCCTCAGCTACAGAGCAGTTAGTACTGCTTCACCAGGCTTGAACATTACAGATTTTTACAGACTGTAAAAATAACCAGATTCCAAGCTTTAAGGCAGGGAGAAAAGCTAACTATACACTGTAATTACATGTTCTTTGAACTTATCTATCTGTACGTGAAAGCTGAAAACAGGTAGTACAAAGCAGAGGGGAACTTAAAACATGCACGCTTATTTAAACCAGCCTCCAGCATTCTTGTTCAAACTAAATGCACAACAGATATAAAGTTTTAGTGTCACAGGAATTCTTTTTTTCTACAGTGCTTTTTAAATGGTGATTTTGCCTGTTCCCTTTTCAGATAATTAACATTCATGTGTATATAACCTACTTTTAAAGGACAGGGACTACTAGAGTAAGACAGCAGAGGACACTGATCCTGATGTGTTCACCCAGCCACTCAGATCCCCCATACAAGAGCAATCGGAACTGGTATCTATTATGTTAACACTTCTCAACATGTTCCTCATGTATGCCTGCAAGAGGCCAACCAAAAAGAATGCCCCCCGAGGCAGCCTCTTGGGCAGGCCAGGTGCTAAGGGACACATTTGAATATCTGACACCCTCATTTTGCTCTAAAGATCTTGCCATTAGTTATAAAGCCCTACATGTTCTGTTCCTTTGCATGGTGAAAAGGCTTTTACTGTAAAAATTTAGATATTTTTTGCAAGTTCACTGAAGTCCAGTAAGCTGTTTCTCCTCATAGCTAGCAACATGTCCACTTGAGCTGGAAAACGTCCTGACAAAGTCTTTAACAGAGGAGTCAGTACTTGTCAGACCATGCAGAGAGCTCTAGAGCTCCCTTCTCAGCAAGCCTTACACCTTGCTTATGACTCCTGTGGCTTTGCACATGCCTGCAACTACATGCCCCAGAACCATATGCTAGTTTAAAAAGGCAAAAGAATTTTTTTCTTTTCTGAGTTTGAACTTTGGCTTTGTTTTGAAACCTTCCCCTTTTTTCCTGACTAGTGCAGCTCATAAAGGAACACCTCCCTCAGGCCAAAAACATGGAAGATGCTTGTGATGATCTGCCAAGATTTTAACAAGGGCGTCCTCAGCACCTCGAAGCTGCACATCAGTGGAATGTGGCCCATATTAATAATACTTCAACTTCTCTCAACACGCTCAGAGACAGCCTTGATGCCAACCCACAGGCTCCCGAGGCAGAATGACAGCATCCACACAGGCTATTAACCTGAAAGACAAACGTTTGCATTTTTTTGCTAATCCCCTCAAGTTCTTAGTATTTCGGAATCTCTTTCCTCATAGTCACCTCACAAGACCATGGAATTACTTATTTTAGTCTGAAAAAGGCTAGTCATGTGCTGGCTTTAACTGTGAGAACTGTAATTTATTACCACAGCACTACTGGTATATAACACACTTATCAGACTTACAAACGAAAGGCTTTGTTCAGGAAATTGCTCAGACACACGCAAAACCTCTCTAAGAAAGAACACTGCTGGGATGTAGGTGTGAATCATTCGCAGTAGGCCCAGTAAGCATTTCTCTGCACATCCAGGAGTTGGCCTGGTAGATATGGGCCCTGCCCTTCCACCCTATCCCTGTCATGGGGCAAGCCAAGAAGCAGAGGACTGCCACAGCATTTAACCCAGTGTTACAAATCTCTCGTCCACTTTTAAAATCTTGTACTAACATTGAAGCTGCAGGAGTGCAGACCAATCATTGCAGAAAGTGGGACAGGTCTTACAGTCTTTTCTATGGTAAAAACCACTATGGCAACAAGAGAGATCAAGAACATCTTGATTTGAACATATGCCTTTGAATTACTTCATCAGAAAGAATATAATGGGCAACAGGGATTTAAACCAACTACATTCGCAAGGCAATTTCATATGGGTCTTATCGGAAGATGTTGCAACAAGGTACTGTTATGCATTGTTTATGTTTCCAAAATGACAAAATCAGAGGGCAAAACAAATTAAACTAAAATCTCAGGCTGCTTCATATAGTTTCTACACCTCAGCAAATCAAAATCAAAACAAAATACTAAAACTTCCCCACATCATCTTCTGCCCTCTAACAAGAGAGGAAATAAGGATTCTTAAGTGCTGTTAAAAGACTAACTTTTAGCATTACTTGTTAAGAGAACACGGTGGTGAAACAACTTGTGCCTGGAGAAGAAAGCTGACAGAGGAAGGTGAAGAAAATACCAGCAATACTGAGAGAAAGAACAGCAAGAAAGCAAACGTACTATTACAAACTTGCTGCCAAGTGGAGGCAGATCTTTTCCTTGTTGACATGACACAGACTTCACTCTTGGGCTAGGTGTGCTGTACAGGAAAGAGCTAGAATCCCCCCCAGCTGCTTCACTGGTCTGGTTAATCTCTACCACAAACACACTTGCCAACCCTCTCCCTTTTCCGACCATCATAAGTATCAAGGTTAAAGATCAAAATCTGAAAACAAAACATGTTGAAAGATTTGTCTGCTCTGAAAGTGAGAAGAAAGCATGTATAACTATTCAGACTGCATGCTTTTCGGTATCGGCCTGCTGGATTATCAGAGTTTACATGACAGCTTTCATCAGGGGATCACACACCACAGTGCAAACAAGCCACATGTTAACCCTGTGAGGCAGGAATACATCAAGATTTGCTGTATTTCACTGAGCATCAGAGTAAAGAACTAAGAAGTTTAGGGATTTGTGCAGGGTCATATAGAAGCAGCAGAACTGTGAAAGGAGCCTCTGATCAAAACACCGTGGATGCATAGGAAAAAGTCCAAAGTCCACAGTTTGTCTAATTCTCATGGGACCACATGCCCTAAGATTTCACCAGGTCAAGCAAGCCACAGTCTGCTCAAGGATATACATTCCTTTTTTATCATGTAACCACCATGTGACCCTGACAAAAAGTTCAGGGATTTCTTTTCTCTAATATAGTCTCTTACTGCTTTTTTAAGGTGAGGGAAAAAAGGAAACAAGACCCAGGTGAGCCTACAACAACAAAACAATCACTCCAGCCTCACTTCATTTCACTTGCAAATAATACCAATACTTCTCTGCTCTGGTATATACTTTTTACATATACTGTATAGGTATGTACTTTACATATACTTTTCTATTCTGGAATAATAATAACCTATGTCCTGGGCACAGCAAAAGCAAGAATATCACGTTAGAAGATAACTATTTTGCTGCAGTCACATATCAAGAGGTAGCTACTCTAGCATAGACTGAGATTATCCCATGTAGGAAAAGGAAAGCAGATCTTGGAGTTGAACACACTGTGAGGCAGATGCCCAGTCATAGGAGGACCTTTAGTCATGATCCCCATGCGCCCCTGTTACCACAGAGCTGTGCATCACCAGGAACAGAAGCAGCATTACACTTTTTCCTTTCTAGGCCATAAAGGAGGACATGGGGAGATGCAAGAGCAGGTCCCGTTACTGGTTCTAGGAATATAGCAAGATAAAAACCATGGCTGTGTAGCACTGCAGAACAAAAATAAGCTAGGCATCCCACAAAGCTATTCAACATGTCTATTAACACTACTAGTAGGTGACAGCTTCTACCTTTTGCAGCCACAGGCATGGGTAAATGTTATGAATTTAGTGATTGAATGTTTTAATGAAGTGTAAACGAATTATAATCTCTGCTAGGAACAAATAGTCATGAAATCTGAACTCAACAGAGATACTTCCCATAACTCAGAACTTGAGAAGGTGTGCTTATAAATTTTGCAGGGAGCTTCTATCAGGCTTTAGAGAAACATATGGGAACTGCAGTCCTCTCATGGGCAGTAGACATACTTTTTAGGAGCTTCATTCCTCTTACACAGAAAACATTATAACCAGTTTTAAAAATGCAAGTTGAAAGCTAGCAGACATTGTGTGCAGCACATTAGATTCTCACTCATTTCCCAGTGGGCTTGAAGACTGCAGCCAAGAGGATATGAATGCCAAAGAGATGCCTCCCAGAGACTTGTAAGAACCCTTCTTGCTTTTTTAAACCTGAGAAGACCTTTGGTCCAAAGCTTTGCAGTGTGGAATTCCCAGAAATGTGAACATACAAATGAAAAAAAAATCCCTGAAGAGCTAACCTCATTAATAACCTGCTTCTCTCCACTTAAAGTTGGTTCAGATAGAAACACTGACTCTCAGACCCAGGAAATTTTGAGTATGAAACTGTAATGTCCAAATAGGCATGGCAGAGCTCCCAGTGATTTCATGCTGCCAGTTCTCAAGTTACAGAATTTGGAGCTGGCTTTAGAACTGGCATCAACCAAACCTCCAAATCCAAATACTGAGATATCTTCAAAGTCTAGACTCAAATGTTATGACTTCTCCTATTAGCATGGACACCTGAACATTTCAAGGAGAAAAGCTGTTCTTGGTCCACTTGGGTGACAAAACGCACACACACCATGGAAAGGTCAGAGACTAAGAGTTCATTTTGTGCTTTTATCATGCTCTAGGAGACATGGGTGGATGAAGAACTAACTGCTGCCAATAGAAACATTGTTTCTTATTCACAGGGACATGCAGCAGCAAAACCAAATTACTCAAAACAAATAGCACTGAAATTACTCAGGTCAAGGACAGTGGAGCCAAGGACACCCAAGAAGGGTGGGACACAGGTATCTTACATCATCTTGACATTTTAAAGGGACTTTTTAGGGTTTAACTCTCCTGATCTCATGAAGAGAGCCAGTGGTGTGAGAAATCTCTCTTCTTCCTTTCCTGTCCTTGAATTCTTTGAGGGGGGCAGTCAAGAACTCTGATTACAGAGAGGCTTTTTATGCTGAGAAGGGCTCCAGAAAACAGCCTGCTGGCAGAGCACACAGAGCAGAGCTTACAGCAGTTGCAAGTACAACCACCACAGCAAAATAGTAGGTTTCGTCCTCCCACCAAGCACAAAATTAATTGGACTTTTTGTTGTGATAGTAGCTGTAACTGTGAACCAGGGGTGTTGGACCAAAATATGGCACACTTCTGAATTCACCCAAGCATAACTTTGCCTGTTATATCAACATCACAGCTCAAACAATGTATATGTAGTATGCGTAGAGACATAAAAACCCATTTCAAACTACTGTCCCAAGCAACAACACAGAAATGATCCCTACCAAGGCCCCAGAAGTTGGCTTGGATTTCTGGCCAGGTTTTGCAGGCTGTGCTGAACCTCTGGCTGCTGGAAGCACAGGTACAGGAAGCGCTGTTACGAAATCCCCCTGGGGATTACAGGTTAGGTCTCCTGCTCTGGCAGCAAATAATTTGTTAGGTTACATAACCACACCTGGATCCATCTCTGCTGAGCCCATTTACGGAGTAAGCGAGCAGCCTTACGTGCCTGGTCCAACACTCCTCTCTCACCACAGCCCTGTGTCATGGTGCTGTTGCCCTTCTGCTGTCAGGCAGGGATCAACACAGGGCCCTGAGGAGAAATAACTGGGTACCTCCTTAGGTGCCCCAGCCACCCACCCACCGCATTGCCTCTGGCCTTCACTGGAGCACCTGCAAAACCATTTCCAGGGTGGTAGCGGCACAAATCATTTTGTGTGACAGCTAGTCAGGGGGCTGCTAGCCTCTCTCCAACGCTGGTGTTTCATACCTCGGTGGGCCTCCAGCCTGGCGAGTGCTGCTACCCCTCTGCCTCTGGCAGTCTGCTGCAAAGCAAAGCATACCCAAAGCCAGATAGTTCACAATCCCAGATTAGAAAGTGTCACTAGCTAACATCACCTGATGACATTGTTTAGCTAAAGATTATGGGTTTTTTTTAAAGACATGTTTATAGCAGTCATTTGATAGAATAATCACAGCACTTAGCGTTGGCTTTCATCTCATGTGACTCACTTCTTCCATTTTCTAGCACTCAGCTGTGATTGCTGTAGTGGTTCAGCTATCTCCACTAGTGCTAGAAACAGGTTTATGCCACCAAGCTCAGATCTGGATCAAAAGTGCTGCAAGTCTGCGGGAGTTCAGATCAGGAGGTTTTAATCACTCTGCCGCAGGGAGGCTGACTCTTATCTCCGCAGACAGCTCTGCTGTGTGTCTGCCAGTTGAAAAGGGACAGAGGCAATCTGGGGTTTGAAAGGTAGATTTGGCTATAGTCTCATCTCTAAATAAGTATGTTTAGAGATACCTTTATTTTACAGATACAGATAGCTCTAAACATAATATATTGAGATACCTTTATTTTATATATCCACATAAATATACACAAGGTTTTGAAAGTTTCTCATTTTGAAAGCTTCCCCTCTCTATCAAGAAGGGAAAACCCCCTTATTTTGGAAATACCAAAAACTCCCACACGCATCTGAAAGAAACATCTCTGCCTCCGTGACCTGAAAGCACCAGCAGAGCCCTTGAGGAAGTTATTTCCCAGGCTCCAGGGGCTGGTGGTGCAGACCAGAGGCAACCACAGCACCCCTGGCTCAGCCCTAACATGGAGGAGCCCAGAGGGGCTGACAAAGCACCCGTGCCTCCTGGCCCCACTATGAGAGGTTGGCACAGTAGCTGCATTGAGCAACGTAAAGGTGGTGGGGAAATAACTTCAGTTTCCTGTAGCATTTCATCATGTTACATATTTTTGCATAAGCCAATATAAAAATTCTTGGCTTTTTCCAGTGGCATTAGAAGTATATCTAAACATCCAGATTTCCAGCAACACTCCTTGAATTCACTTTTTTGCCAATTGTCAGGAAAAACTGGCCATACATGATTTGCCAATTTTTATGGAAATTTGGCCCAAATAATTTTTAACCACTTAATACAGATCATATTTATTACCACCATCAGTGGAAAATATTATTGTCTCCTTTTCTTGCATTGTAAGCAGTGGGAATATAATTAATTCATTCTGCAGTTATACAAATATGTAAATCCATCACAAACACAGCACTGAATGCATTTTCTCAAATTCCTATGCTGTTTGCAGCTTTGTTTCTGGCAGCACCAATATCCTTCTGCTGATGATCAGATTGCCCTTTGGCCCTAGAATAATTCCTGAATAATTCTTGCTCGTGTGACATACTAACCCATATGGCAATAGGGAACTATTTTTATTGCTGGAGTTCATTTGTCCCTCAAACATGCCACATTTTGATTTCACATTTGATGCATCTCACAAGCTGTCCTAAAGTTTGATGCTATTCATCATCCCACTGCAACTTCAACACTCCAGTCAGAAGAAATTCCATTAAGCACTAGGGGTCGGTCAGCTGTCTTAGAAACATAAAGCAATTTACTAAAATATATATCTAATGAGGCTTCAGGGAGAGAAAGGATCACGTGTACAAATTACAATTTTAGGAATCAGGCCTAAACCTATAGCGGATAAAGTTTGAAGTATGATCGTTGTGTGACAAATCCTTAATAAAATCCTGTGCCTGGGTTCTACCAGCAGACTGTATAATCTACACTTTATAATCTTTTAGGACTTGATTTAGCTGTAACTTACCATGCAGCAATCAGAAAATTCCACTTAAACAGCAACAACAAAATACACATACAAATACCCCAACCCCCCAAAGTTGCTTGTGAATTCAAAGTTTGTTGCTGCTACTTATGATTTTTCTAGCAGTTGTGCACAAGGGAGATGGGAGTTCAGTTTCATTCCAGCAAAGCTGGGGTCTGGTCTCACCCCACATTCCCTTCATTTCCCAGCAACCTGTATAGTTTCTGCCAGGCATGTCACAGCACTGCTGTTGTCCCAGCCAGATGTCACCTCATGTCATCACCAATCAGACTGTGCCAATGGGCCAGCTGGGACCTTCTTTTGCAGATCCAGTCATCAGGATCTTCCGATTGCCATGTTGCACTCCCCATCCCGCCAGGGGCAAGCAGTGATGGCTCATGCCCTTGTCCAAGGCAGCATCTTTGTTTTCCCTGCTCTGGGGAAAGGTGGGCAGCAGCACACATCTGAGCTACACCCACTGTAAGGAATAAATATGAAAAAGCAGCTATCCAGATGATGGTGCCAATGGCGGCCAACAGGACAGAAGAGAGCCTCAGGTGACCTGAGTGCTTGCAGAAACCCAGACCTTACTGCTCCCTGAACTGAAATATACTTCCAATAAAACCTATACCAGCACTTTGTGGGTTTTACAGAAAACTGCCCCTGCCACAGGTGGTTAAGGAGCCAAACAGCACCAGCATAACACTGAAACCCTCAACCTCTCTACATTCAGCCAGAGAAGAGATGCTCTGAAGACCATGGTGCTGATCAGTGGAACAAGATGCACCACAGAACTGAAGATGGGAATGTTTCTAATGTGTCAAAGTTATTGTTGCCCTTCCAGTTGTATCATTAATGCAGCCTGTTTCCAGGTAGTCTACAAGGGCTGCTGTATTCATCTACGCTATCCATGCCTTCTTTTTTAACAAAAGGCAGCATCTCTCACTCCAAGTAGAGACCATGCTTGAAAAAGCACAGGCTCTCTGGATGGCCCTTAATGATGATCAGGAAAGACCACTTTTACTTGCTCAGTTCTGGCATGTGCCATCTGGCTGCTTACACCATCTTCCTTTTAACACTCTCTCTTCCCCTCTGCCCTACATGGTCACCTAGCTGAAGATTGCAGCACTGCACCAATTAACAGAACAGAAATACATGCTCTAACTGTAGCAGCAAAGAAGCAGCTGAGGATTAAAAAAGCAGACAGAGATTGCAAAAATACAAATGATTCAAGGCACGACTAAGGTTCCGCATACCTCCTTCTGGACTGTTGGGTCACTTAACTGTTGTGCAATTCATGCTGACTGCAGTTGTTGGGAAAGGTAAGAGAGCCATAAAATAAGAGCAACCTTAAGGAAATCTAATTTAGGGAAGAGAATTGCACAGCAGTGCAGTTCTCTCAGAGTGACTCATGAGGGATGATACCATTCAGAGCCAGTGCTGTCCTTCCCCTCCAGTGCAACAGCTTTGTT
>JBCJKH010035058.1:20325-31662 GCA_039877255.1 Loriculus beryllinus
AGTGCAACAGCTTTGTTTGTGTGATGCCTTTTGGAAAAGAGATACCTGCGTAAGTAAAGACAGGCAGTACCAATGTGCAAACAAACACCACCTTGCCTCTGCATGCATCATTGCTTTTCCCTTGCCACAACACACTCTGTAAGAACAGATGCGGACATTAGTTTGATTTGCACTGTTTCTAAACACCTCTCCTCAAGGTAGACTGATGCCCATCATTCTTCAGAGGCAAAAGGTTTTGAAAACGCCATGCTGTCTCTGAGACTGGGAAGAACCAGAAAGCTAAAACAAAGGGGGAAGGGGGAGCAACCCAAGCTCTTTGTTCCAGTCGGCATGAAAGCATCATTCTTACAATAGCTCATTTTCTCCTTCCCCCCAACAGCTGACAACTCATGGCAACTAAGGACAGGGCTGCTATTGTCGTTAAGCAAATACTTGTCCAATCTATGTAGGAAAAAGAAGAGCTCCAGAGATGACAACATGTTTAAAATGCTTGCAATGGCATCCCAGGAGGCAAATAAAGAGACAGAGCAGTGGAGGAAAGGGTTCCTGAAGTAGAAACAGGGGACAGAGAAGTGGCCTTACAGACACAGCTGCTGCAGAAACTGAAGACTCAGCCTGCTTCATCCAGCTAGGCACTCAGGCTCTAGGAGTCCACCACAGATTGCCAGTTGAAGCCTGGGCATCCTCTGCAAGCCCTTGCATTTGCAGGCATCCTCTTCCGGGGCACATCGCATGCTGCTGCCAGACCTCCACTGTCATGCATTTCTGTGTAGCAAAGCAATGGCAAAAAGCATTCTGAGTGCTGGGTGAGCCCTTTTGCCAGCTCCTGCCAGTAGGACAGTTTAGCATTCAATGACCAGTGTGCACTGAGGACACATACTTACGATCTTTCACAAATAATTTCTTTAGAAAAAACACAAACAGCCAAGCAAACAAACAACTCACCACACACCCACACAAAATGTGTTTATTATTAGAAATCTCTTTCTCCACAAAGCATTAACCCGCCCCCATGTAAAGCATTTCTGCATGTTCACCACTCCAGCCACACACTTAAGTGGAGGATGGAGGCTATACATCACAACATTAACATGTGGGATGAATTCCAAACAAAGCACAACACACATTTTTCCATGAGCAGTCCTAATCCTCAAAGCAGGAGCATGAGCAACTATAGTCCAGTTGAGGCAGTGTTTGTTTAGTGTTTTGAATTGCTACAGGGTAAATCTGCCTTTAGGGTCTACCAGCCTCCTCTCCCCATCTGTTGCATAAGGCTGCAGCCCTTTCTTTCACAAAAACTCGTGCATAAGTGCTCCTGCAGTCACTGTAAAGTTTGGTGGTGATGTGCCTGACATGGAGGCAACCGGCAAACAAACTAATCACTCTTCTGCAGTAGCACTGAGGGACACAGCCAGAGGCCACAAGGCCATGAATTGCAAGCATGGCTGTGGGAAGCCTGACTCAAGGGGCTTTTCAAGATATTTATGCCTTAATAGAGGTGAACCTGCAATTGCAGGCTCTCTGGGCCCTTCTTTACAGAATTATTCCAGGGGCACCAAGGGTAAGCAACAGAGTCAACCAAATCAGAAAACTCGGGGGCTCACAAACAGACAGACTTGTAAGTACGTAGTATGGATTGTTCAGCCTAAAACATCTTCATGACAGAGCACATGGCTTCTCTGCAATAGTCAGTCAGCTGCTCTGCCTGGCACAGATGATCAGTGGGTAACTCATGGCATGCTTAAGGGCAGAGAAGAAAGGGTAAACCACCTTTACATAATGATTCCCCAGCTACCCCTCCAGAGTGCTTTGGTCACAGGGGATTTTACCCATTTGTAATTCCATATCTATAAAACTAACCTCTTACCAGTCACTGTTGACTGCCCAAGATGGACCGCACTCCCTTGAGCAAGGCTGCCTCAGCAGGGGTGGCACTGTGTGCCTGATGTCAGACTCCTCCTTGGCTGCACTTATTGCCCTGGTCCTGAAAACTTTGCATGTCTTCAGACACGCTTGCAACAGCCTGTTTATACTCATGAAGATCTTGGTACTTGCCAATGTTTTTAAAATGGTGCTGGCTGTGTTGCAAAACCAGAGATGGATGTGAGATAGGAAGAATCATGGGAATTTAAATTTCACTCCAGGCCTCAAAATTCCATCATCTTGCAGTTGGATGCCACAACACACAGTATGTAAAGTCCCAGGATTTTACACAGCAGTGGCAAAGCATCTTGGGAAGCCTGGCTGAAGAGCCCAGTGCTTGTTTGGAAACACTGGTCAGTTGTAGTGATACATAGCTAAAAGTGGTTTGGCTATATAATGACAGTATTCACTGCACAATGTTTATGGACATACAATTCAATTATATAAAATCACTGTATGTATTTTGGTAGTAGCCTGATGCAAACCCTTAAGCAAATCTTTTGCTGCACACATTTGTGCTCTGCCAGCAATGAAATGGGCCATGTAGCACCACCAGACAGCACAGCCACAGAAAATTGCTATTTTTTTCTGCTGGCCCTTCGCAAAAGGAGAAAAACCCTGGCTTTTTCATCCTGATAGATTCCACCTCCCCGAACACTGTGGTTCTGTTCTCTTATCAATTTGAAAACTCTTCAGTAGAGTTTTGAGGTTCTCAGATTGTGAAATACCTAAGAAGCCACAGCAGACAGGCACTAAGCAGATAAACAATTTCAGTACAACAGCAGCTGCAGAAGGGCAGTAAACATGCATTTTGGCCTTGTGCAGCTAAACACTGTAAGACAAAAACAAGAAAGCATCCATGATTAGGGCGATTTATAGCCTAAAATAAACCCGAAGATTGATGAAGAACACGAGACCAAGAGAAACTATTCCTTCCATTTCACCAGTTTTGTAATCGTTTTGGAACAAGAGAGAAGAATTTAAGAGATTAGGGGAGAGTCATTCTTCATTCCTCATGGGTATGATCCAGAGATTACTGAAGTCAATGAAATGAATCCCACTGCAGCTCCACTGGATTTTTTCGATCGGGCCACAAGAGATGCTTACTAAAGCAGCTGTGCAAGAAGAATCGAGTTTGTTTCAGATAAAAGATATTTAATCAGCATTTTCCTTCAAGGTAGTCACAAACTCCATGAGGCAGTAAAACCTCAGTGAATCTAGCGTTAGCACTCAAGGGTGAACTTCTGTAAATAACATCACTTTAAGAAAACAACATTTGTTTTCAACATTGTTTTCCACCCGTTTACTAGCAGCATACCCAGGATGACTAGAGGTGATAATACAGAAAAGCGTTCTACTCCTTCTCTCCACCCCAGTGAACTTGCACATTTAATAACACTTTGTGGAGTCAAGCTCATTGTTTCCTCTGATTTTTGTGTAGCTCTTTAACAACAGTGAGGAGAAGCTAAAAATGTGAAAAGCTGGTAGCATATGACAAAATGGGGAGAATCCACATGCAGGTTTGACTTAAACTGCTCTAAATTCATCATTAACAGTTGTTTGGCTTGCAAGTCAAGGATGACTCTTTAAGTTGGAGTTTCCCCTGAAATTCTGCCTTTACAAGCAAGTTTTTTCAGGCCTCTGTCCAGAAGGGGAAAATTAATGATTCTTGGAATCATTATTATCTTTTGGGTCACATTTTTTTTCATTTTTTTTTTTTTTTTCCCTTTCTGATATGAACTATCTGAAACAAAGGCCCTGCCAAGGGCAGTACTGATTTTTCAGCTTCCATTGTGGTAAAATGGAATGTTCTTCTTTAAGAAAACAAGCTCACATAAACATAAGCAAAAGAATCTCCCAAAGCCATACCATATGCAGCAAAGTAATGTTCAGTGGTTCCATCAAGGTGACTTCACTGGGTCAGTAGTTGTACTCTGAGGCTCCTCTACAACCATAGCCTGTTTTTTACCTTTCCAAGTCTGAGTTTCCTCTTTGGTGTTTATTTCGTCAGTGTACCTGGTTAATCTGCCTAAAAATGTAAAGACAAAATTAGCTAGCAAAGAGGGAGTTAAAAGCTGCTGTTCTGAGCTCCTTAGGATGCAGAGGAGCAACTGAATGATCAAAAGATTTAGCTAATTATGTTCACATGGGTAAAGAGAGAAACCTGTGGAGATGAGACGCTTCCAGGGCACTGCACACAAGAGAACACTACCACAGCAGTGCTGTGCTGAGGCAGGGATTAAGGTAGAGCTGTAAACATAATCACAGCCTCTTAACAGGAAGATAAGGCCTCTGGAAAGCTCCTGCTCTCTTCTTTCCATGAGCTACTTTTAAATGTTATCCATTCTCTGGTTTTGGATATACAGATGTAGAAGTGAAATATGTCCTGTGTCCCCTGTCACATAGATATTTTGGTAAAGCAATCAGGAAGGCTGACTTACCCTTTCACTAAGGATTTAGAATCTTTTGATTCTCATACCTTAACACTGAGTTTATGAAAGCCCTTAGCAAAGTCATAGCCAAATGGTCTAAAGGAACAGTGTACTGCATGCTGGTCTTAGCAGGTCATCATTAGCCAGGAACCAGGCTACTGTGGCTTTTGCCACCGTAGCCTGCTGTAAATGAAATTCCTGAGATGAGGTTTTGTCTCTATTCCCATTTCTTCCCCTAGCACTGAATTTGTTGTCCTCCAGTTGCTTCATTCTCACTTCAGTGTGCTTAAGCCAAGCTTCAGTCTCGTTGCTTTTATCATACTTCATATGAGTCCACCTATGGATGAAACCAAGTTAACTTTTCCATTTCCTTAATAAGAAGGATATGATATTCCCAAGGAATTAGGCAGAAGTGCTTTATTAATTTAGCTAATTTTAATGATTTCGTTATTTTGAAGAATAAATATTTATCTTCATTGAATGACTAGAACAGGTGCTCTTTCAAATACATCCAGTCTTACTACAGAGGTATGTTACAACTCCATTATTGCTGTACTAACAGACATGTTCACTTCTTCATTATCTTGATTGTTCATAGCAAATGTGGAAAACAAATTGATTCCCACGTCCATACTCAAAACAGGTCTTAGAAATAGTGATGTTTATGGAAGAAAATCTTTTCATTAGGCTTATCTCAACAAGGCATCCTTCAGCAATTAGAAAAAGAAATAAATTACATGTTCTTTTCTAATTCTAAAGTACTGACTCTTGCAGCTAAGGCTGGTCCCATGTTCCATCTCATCTAAGAAAACAATTATCATATCTTGAGGCATATCATTTGCATAGTTACTCCACTATCAGTGTGCTCAATCCCTACCCACACTACCCCAAAGTTTTTCATCTTGCACATGCTAAATGCATCTCTCCTGATGCACTGGAAGCATCCAAAACTATTGTTATATCACAGAAAAAAGGATAGAAACTCATAAATAAAGGTTATTAGTGATTATTGATGCCCACGTGTCCTCTACTTTGAAGACCCAGTTGTGACATGAAAGTGAGTGCTTGGATCCCATGTGAATTTGAGCTGCAACTTTATAGTGCTGGAGGTTTTATCCAAGGGGTCAGTTAGACAGGACTTCTGTCTCATCTAGTAGCAAGGAGGTGCACAGAGCATTCCTTCCAAGTAATTTGTTCACTGTTTTAAATTTCCCAAGTACTCTTAAGGGAAATTGTGCAGTTTGTTACAGCTTCTCCAAGGACAGCATGAGAACTTGTTCTCTTTTTGGGGAAGGATGCACTAGCAAAAGCACCTGACTGTTGGAGCACTGATGGCTTTTGTTGCTGCTTTTACATGGTGGGTTTCTGTCCACCCCTCTTTCCAGCTCTTATGTAGAAAACCCTGACTATACCCTACAAGAAGGAGGCCCTGAGCAGGCAATAAACTTCAATTTCTTCAACTGGCTTTGGCATTATCTGTGCCATTCGTGGCCTATTATATTTACCCATATTCATAGCAGTCATTGCACAAAGAAATAATGTAATAGTTTTGCCACATTTCGACTCCTTTATTTAAATGTGCACTCCTGTTAAGACAGAAGTAGCTCCTCTCAAATAGTGCAGCTAAGAATAGGCAGCAGGACTTTTAAGAACCCCTACGGAAGACAAGGGGAAGAAAAACATTTAAAATCAAAATCCTACTTATTATTAATTCCTGGCTTTTCCATTCTATAAAGTACTGTACATATGTAGTTCTGAAGCAAAAGGTTCATCTTATTTTTACCTAGTGCTGTCAAGTCTGGTAATCATACTGTTGAAACAGAGGGTTAATATTCAATTCTGACTGGCCTGTGCATTAATTTTTAAACTGTGGCAGGAGCCACAAATGATTAGTGCTGAAGTAGTTGTTATCCATGTATTATATGTCTTTTGGGCTAGCAAGCCCATTTCAGTTGTTCAAGATTTCTGGAGGACTTTTCATCAGTTAAACAAAGAAGTTAAAATAATGGTAGATTTATGTATTCCATGTGTCTGACTTTTGTTAGTGCACTTGCACACAATTCAGTTTTCCAGGGCACGCTGATTCTGGAGAGGCAGCAGACACTTGAGAAGGCTGACATGAAGTGCAAACTGACCAACATATTAAAGCAGCAGAAGCTGCAGATGAGCCAAATTCCTACAGAAGTGAAGACATAAGAGAAAGAAAAAGACGAAGATGCTATAAAAGGACAATGAAATATCCAGTCTTACCTATTTTGTGTTATTTTAATTTAATCTCCTTAATTATTTTTGCAAGAACACCTAAACTTCTTGGAAGAAAACAGTAAAAACCAAGCCTTCTGTGTTTGAAGTAGAGGCTCTGTGCAAGGATTGTTCTCTATACACATCCCTCTACAAGATAACATACAAAATTGCTAAACTGTCCTCTTGGGAAGACAGAGAACTCTCAGAGCAGGTGATCAAGGGGACTTCTGCTATAGTTTTTTAGTTGCAATATTCCTGCCAGCATAGCTCTGTTATTGGGCTTCCACACTGTCCTGATCTGGTCTGCCCTGCTCTGATATTTTGCATTTGGAAAGCAATTTCTAAATCAGAAACACAGTGAAGAAAGTGAGACATGCCATTACTCTCCATGGCCTATTTGAACTTCGTACTAGTTTGAACAACACTGACTTGCTAAAAGGATTCCAAGAAAGTATGGAGGCTACTTTATTTTTAAATTTGCTCGGGAATATACTTCTCAGCTGCTACACAGGAAACAGTCAACCCAGCCATTAAAATTGCTTTCTTGAGACCAGATTGGAGGTATTTTATTATGTCCAACATTAATTGTGCAAGATCAGGAAAGTATTTGGACTTCTTTGAGGTCCCACAGATGGGCACATAAGGGACAAACAAAGTAAGTGCTGCAAAAGACAAACATAAACATGCCTGCAAACACAATTGTTCACTCTGCCTTGAATTACAAAACAGCATTTTTCAGATGGCTAGAGTCTTAGGTCATAACAAGTGTCAGTGAAGAAGAATTCACAGAGGCAAAGATGCAATATGCTAGCAATAGTTCTGGTAGGACCTGGCTTTGGAAGTAATTTTTCTCAGAGAAAAGGCTTTAATAATAAGCAAGTGTATCAGATTTCTGCAAACACACTCTTAAGGTCGGCAGAGCAGCTGGCAGCAAGGCAGTTCTGTGACCTGCTCCTGAACCCTTCAAACTCATTTCCTGTCAAACATCAGACCCAAGAGGACAAGCAAAAAGCTGTAAAGCTCTTTTCTAGAAGAGTCTGAGATTAGAATTCCAGTAATGGCTCAAATTCCTTTCCAGTTGTCCTGAACTGGCCACTTCCAGCGCTGAGGATTGCTATGGCGTATGGCAGCTCTGTCTTCCTCTGGGAGAAGGAGGAGAGAGTGGGGGTGGACGGAGGAGTGAGGCCATGGAAAATAGGATCCAGCTTTTCAGACAGCAAACAAGGGAGCCAGATGTGCTATTCATTTAAATAAATAAGAGCTACTTCCAGTAGATCAAAACAATTGCTGAGTATTGCTTAGCTTGTCCTGGAGAGCAAAGGTAAGCCTGGATGCATTTTGCCTTGGCAAACCTCTTCTGGAGCTGCTCATCAGAAGACCAAGTGGAGGCTAGCTGCTCTGAAAGCAGACAGATAGCAAGCTGGCACACACTGCCAGAGCCAGCTACCCATTCCCAGCACACAGCAAAGGAGAAGAACAGAAGCATCACTCTGCTCATTTCAGATCATTGAGAGAGAGCTACTCCCACATCAGCAGCTGTGAAAGCACTAACAGAGAGCACATCAGAAAAGATGTTAAGAGCTGGGCATTTTCCAAAGGGAAGCAACCAAAGGTAGACATGTTTGTTCCAGTATATGAAACATACAACTGCATAGCTTTTATGGGAACAACTCATCAGATCTCAAGCAATACCACTTTAGATTTTCCTCAGTTTCTGCCCCAAGCTGGGTCCAGCAGTTCAGAACACTTAAATAAAAAAGCCTAGCAAGGAGTATCTGTCTGCTGCTGCACAGAGGCTTCCCAGTTTTTCTGTACCAGCTGTGCAAGAGAGTCCAAGTTCACAAGGAGTTACAGCATCAGAACAGCCTTCTCAAATCCCCCCCAGGTTTATCTGGCAAGATCATTCTGGAGCCAAATGCTTCCATTGTATACTGTTTCTATGGACAGAAAGGTGTAGTACACCAGGAGATATCCACTTTTCATTCCATTTTGAGAAACCACAAGTATTTCTCTCTCTTTTTTAAAGTTTACTTTGCCATCTTCAACTTTCCTGTCAGCACAGCCACCTCTATGACAAGGAAAACAAAATTATCATGAAAATGTGGGGGTTTTCTACCTTTCATAGATAAGATGCAGTGGGAATCTGAAAACAAATTTGATAAACTGTAATTTATTGTACCTCAGTAGCTATCTTCAATTTCATCTTTCTTTCCAATTATGTTGTTATAAGCAAAACTATATATCTAAATATAGAACCAGATTATTTGTATTAAGATGTAAAACCAATAATAAAGAAAAATGCTAAGGAAAACAAGAGAAGTAAACTTGCAGCAAATTAATCAAAACATTTGCTTTCCATGTGGATGAAAATGTGAGTAAATCATTATGGACAGGTGATTGTGATGTTGAGGTTTTTTTGCCCTTATTATTCTGTCCATTATTGGCCAGAGGCTTATATCCATCTCTGGAAATGAGCCAACTTCTGATAAAAAGGACTTTTACAGCAGGTGTATAAACTGAACAAATTCTACAGTCAACAAAAAGTTAACATTTGGCAGGATTTTGGATTTTGGGTCTGTTTCCTGTAGTCAGTTCATTAATACAAAGTTTAACTGCCTTTCTTCCCTAATCTAGAAACAGCAAACTCCTCCCTTTCCCCCGCATCACATAGCTCCTCATCACTGGTTTGTGTCCCAGAGAATCCATTGCTGCACATAAAGCGCAATGGTCACCACACGATCCTTCATGTCAGAAAAACTGGAGAATGCCTCAGTGGGATTAGATGTATTTTCCAGATTTACTGCTGGAAATCCTGGGAAGCCTAGTGACAGACAAGCTAACATTTTAGTTCAGCTTAGTAACTCTTTGAATTGGCCAGTACATCTGCTGGCTGAGCAATGACTGACCTGCAGCCAGCAAGTAGAAATGCAGAGCTAAAAAGAGAACAAATAATAAGAAAGATGCCACTCCCAGAGTATAAGGCTTGAGCATAACAAGCATAACAAGATCAGCTCTCTCATCAAGGACACAGCCAGACTGTACTTTCTGCTTACTGTGATTTGGGCCTGTTACTGCTGAAAGGCTGCAAGGTGTGAGAGTATCCTTGAGTATTAAAGTATATATAGAAAACCAGGACTGCTTTCCCCCTTACAAGCTTCCTTTGCTGAAAGAAAATGTTTTGTTTCACAAATCAAGGTGAAATTCACACATATTAATGCAGTCTGATGAACAGCTACATCCATTAACAGTGAAATTCAAGAGGTTTCAAATGGAGTATTCCTAAACTTTCAAAAATCTTGCCTCCAACTGAGGCACATTTCTAACATTAATTTGAATGAAATAAAATGCAGTTGTAATCTCTCTTTGACAGACAAAATATTTATAAACAGCAGTTTTTACCTATCAGGCTGTTTGAAGAAGTGCACAAGGACTTCATAACTAAATTCTTTAAAACATTCATAACTAAATCCTTTAAAATATACTGAGGGCTTTCTCATGAGAGAATAAATCATAAAGCATTGAATGGCCTAGGACTCAACACAAAACCAAGTTTTTCTTTCACCTATATAAATCATTTTGAGCATCCAAATAAAAAACTAATCTTGACAGTGCCAGTCTTACTGACCTCAGTCCAGGACAGCGGTAAGTATATATCTATCATTATTAAGTTCCATTTGAGTTAGAAGTTAAGAACATACTGCTGTTTTGAACAGTAACATTTGCATTTTCATCTATTATTACAATTAGAGCACTGTGGAGAGCTAAAACCAATTCCAAAAGCATTATCACAGTACAAAGAAATTGGAGCAGAACACCATGCTTCCCTGTGCTGATACGATGAAGGCATTTGTGATCCATACACTGCAGAATGCTATCTAACGTTTACCACTGAGGAAAGATATCAGAATAAAACTAAAAGTAGACTTTCTACTAGAGCTGCATTTCAGACTGTAGTAGTGAATGTTCTTGAAAATCACCATGCTATATTAGATAAGCTTATTTAGAAGGTATCATGTCCACTGTGTAAAGCTAGTACCTACTCACAGTTCTTTTCAGACTTAATGGTACCTCTATGAGTGAGCTCCTACTGAGAGGTGCAGCTGAGGAGAGGAGCACAAATGGCTCAGGAGATTAGGATGGAACTGTGAACCAACCAAGACAGTACCTGAAGACTTTGCACAGCTCTCCCTCTGATGCCTTGGTAGTCTTGTGCCAATGTGGTTAATTTGATCTCCTTTTTTTCTGCACTTACTAGTCTTTAAAGAAAAGTAACACATGAGGGGGATTGGCTAGGCCTGATGAAGTTGAGTTTAATAGCAAGCATCAGGGTACCACGCAGGAACATCTTCATAACTTCCTGGATGACTCCGGAAACCTCTTCTGGAATATGAGTAGATTTATTTAGAGAAAGATAGTACATCTTAAGGTTTTGCTTCACCCTGACCACCAGAAGAAAGAACCATACAAAGCTAGACAAAAATAGGAACATATGCAGAGTGATTGGACTTTAAAGGTTGCCTCACTATCAAAAGTAGTAGAATGGAAGTGAAGCATGGCTGTGCTACCGTCCTTTCTGTTTTGGGGCAGAGTAGGTGTCAGCTGCTTATAGAACTGAGAGACTAAGCTAGGCTGCAGGTAGAGGCTGTGAACTAGGACTGTCTCGGTCTTGTTCAACATCTTTGTCGCTGACATGGACAGTGGGATTGAGTGCACCCTCAGCAAGTTTGCCGATGACACC
>JBCJKH010035059.1:0-13464 GCA_039877255.1 Loriculus beryllinus
CCCGTAAGTTAGAAGGGTGGGCTGTGGGGATGCTATAGGTGGGGAGTTGTGTTTACAGTGTCTTTTCCCGGTTTTTTTCTTTTTTTTTTTTTTTTTTTTTTTCCCCATTGAAGCCTCATCATTTAAACTGTTAACTGTTCTAGTCTGGTTTTAAGGAAAACTCAGTTTTATTGTAATGCTTCCACATAGTTTGACTGCGGTTTACCAGGGTGTACTATTCAAGGCTCACATGCAGCTGGTTTTGGTCAAATTCCTGAGTCCAAGAGTTTCGAAAGCACTGTAGTTACCAAATACACCACCCTGTGAGTCACAATTACTGAAGGATGCGGAATGTTACAGTAGATGTTTGCAGTGGCAATAAATTCGTAAGTCATTTCAAGTAAGACAACACTAGCAGGAAATCGGGGGTGTGTCTTCCCCCCATTCCCCCCACTGCGCTCTGGAGCATATAAAGTAGTATGAAATCTATAGAGATCTCGAATCACAGGCTTGGGTAATCTTTCATAGAAATACTGAAAAATACAGCAACTCTATTTGTAGAAGTAATTTGGTTGTTTATAATTTTTTGTGGGTTTCAAGTACTTCTGAGTAGCTAGATGTAACTTTTGGCTAGTGGTTTCAATTTGCGTGATAGTTTGATGTGCTGCTTTTAATGAAGCTGAAGTAATCAGCTAACCTCTTTTAGGAAAACCTGCCATAAAGGCATTTCATTATGAGTCCATGGGTTAAAATGGTTTAAGCTCACCAGATGATTTTCTTAATCAGGCATCCTGCACACCTGTATGACCCTACATTGCTGTTAGAACTTCAAGAGTCCTTTTCAAGACTTGAGTCTGTCAGAATATGCCCTAGCAGCCAGCACAGCACATTCATGATTGATTTTCTTGGCATGGAAATTAGTATTTGGTGCAATATTTAATAGCATGAGGGGCAGTACAAATGGAAAAGATAACTAGTCTTTGGAGAGTGAAAGATACTCTTTAGCACTGCATTTCACTCCACACAAACCACAAACAAGCTACTATAGCCATAATTAAAGGGTTGGGTTTGTTGGGATTTTTTTTAAAGTCACTTTTTTTTATTCCATTGATGAATGTTTCTGTGTCTGCTCCTGTATATTTTTGTTCAGTTAACATCAGTGTTATTGGATAGTAGGCTTCCAGTGCTTCAGGCCCATCTAAGTTGGTCCAGACTAACAACAGCTGCAGAGTCACACATCAGAATGTCACAGATAATCACCAAAAGTCTTGGTTGTCATATTAGAAAGGATAGAATCATGTCTTAGCAACTTCTTCCTATTTCTGAATGCTTCTGCCTATGTTTGCATTGATGTCCATGGAACTTCAGTGTCAGAGAATTGGGGAGAACTTCATCATTTTTTTTTAATTTGAAGTAGAAACCTGATAAATGAGGAATCAAAGAATGTATAAGCTGAATGTTTGGATTTTGATTCCAGGACATTATGAGTTAGGTTTATCTGATCTACTCTCAGGTGAATGTTCCAAACATTTTAAAGCTAGTCAGAAGTTTCCTTGATCCCAAAGTAAGGGTATCAACAAAGCATGGTACCATATGGAATTTTGGAAACCAAAATCCCAACTAAAATGGGAATTTTGATTTGGAAGTGTCTGTTACAGATACACATTTGCATGAGTATCTGCAGTGTCTTTACTGATGGCAAGTTGTAGGCACGTTTGTACAATTTATCCTGGCAAAAGCAACAAGAAGTTGATTTATTAGATCATAAGTCACAGATGCTTTGCAACAGCCTTGTTAATAGATTATTTCCACAAATTCTTATGCTGTTCTGCTTTTGTATTGCTCCCTTGGGTACAGCAAGCACAGTACCATTTTGTATGGGTAATCAGACGAAAGTTCCCTGGTTCAAAGAAGTATTCCACTCAGTAACAGTCTTTAGCCACCAGTCTCAAGGTATGTTACTGGTCTTTTTGTGAATCATATGTGATCGTATCATTATTGTCAGATCCAGCAAGGGTTACCTTGATGATCATAATTCATAAAGTCTTGCAAGTCTGCGGAAGGCAGCTGGGGAAACCAATATGTCTTTCTTAAATCCTATTTCTTTAATAATGTGGGCGTTTTAGATGCTAATACTTAACAGTACATACCTCAGTAAAGATAGAAGTTTTTATACTTCCCTCCTTGCCAGCTGTGAGTGAACATTTCCTTTGGCAGAACCAGTAGTGTGACTGCATTAAATCCAGATGCCTCAAAATGTGCTGAATATTTGGAAAGGCCACATGAAAAGAACAGATGGGTTGCATCTTCAGTGACAATAAGCAATCAAAACCCCAGAGTCAACTTCTATTTGTATATTCTTGTACTTGTATCCATTAGAGAACACTACAGTAAATGTTTCAAAGCCTCAAATGCTTGAGGGTATCCTAACATGGTGAATCATGTTTATGTCACTGTTGAGATACCTGTTGAGTTTGATGCTCGCTTACAAGATTTTTAATTGTTGTCATTTAATTACCTTCTGCTGGTCTCTTAAAGATTTGGTTCAGCAAACAGACAGCATTAAAGTGCTAAATCTTGGACATCACACACAATAAGATTTTTCACACATTGCTAAGAAAATAATCTTCAGAATTACAGTATCAGTGATGCAGTTCAGTATAGCAGTACAGACAGCAGTATCCTAAGTGTCGTGCAGTTTTTATCTGTGAAATCAGTAAGAACTTGCATGCAGGGACAGGCTTTATAGGCAATAAATGTGCCTTCAGTAATCCAGTGGTTTCTCTATCTGACTTAGTGTTACGAAAGCAGTTGGTATGAATGATCAGATAAATAGCAAATGTCCTCAGCATAGGTTGTCAAGAAAATTGCCAAGACTGTTTATTTTGTTTGCTCCAAGACAAAGTGCTTTCCAAGTAAGAATTCCATGATACAGGCTTCCTTAATGTATTCTGGCAAGGTTATGGAAAACAGTAGAGTCTCCATCTCCTAGCAGCAGGTATTTCACTGTTCTTACTGCTTACTCTTGGTGCTCACATTCCAAGTAGGATGTGAGGAGAAGGGTCTTTAGGGGAAAACCTGTAAAAACTCCTGAAAAATACTTTTTCCTCTCTCACCATCACTATCATCATTGCAAGCATAACAAAATAGCAGAAGATGCAGTTAGTACTAGCAAAACCAGCAGAAGTGTTTCAACAGTTACTAATGTTCTTTAGCTTACTGAGATTTTTAATATAACAATTTGTAGGTTGCAGCCTTTGTGACATTTTCCTTTCTGCAGAAAAACTATCTCCATTTGTCAGTATTGGCTATAATATGTAAGTATTAGACAGCAACTACTGGCTACAGAGAACTTTTCCTATTGTTTCCTATTGGATATAAAGATAAAAGGTTACTAAATATCTTTCCAAACAATGACATGGCCTTTTCATTGCTTGACTGGAAAAAACGGGGTATATCTGGACATAAAGTTTTCACTGTATGGGAAATGGCAGTCAATGAAAAATGCTTCAGAGCACATTCTTAGCAGTCCTTTTCAAGTATATCATGCGTCTCCTTTGTTATTTATGCTGCCTTCCCATACAATTTCAAATCCAGCCACAGTCCTTATCTTCAGCAGACTCCCTTGTCTTTCAGGATCCTTGAAAGTTTGATGAAAGCTCTGGAAAAAGGCTGTAGTCATCACCAGTGCTTTTCTAGCAGATTGGTAGTCTTTTTACTAAGCTAACCTGTAAGAACAAGCTTACCTGAGAGCCAGGGAGGACTGCCATAATGCTCACTACTTGTCATACATCATGTGCACAGCATTGACCTCAACATTCCTATTACATTTAATGGTATGTCGTCTTGTTTCTCAATTCATTACTGGAAGAAACTCAAGCAAGATCATAACTGTGATAGATGTAGGTAGAAGATAGGTATAGCAGTAACAATGAGTAGGAATAAAGTATGCTGCTTGAAACTGAGTTTGCCCACCTTTCTATATGAAGCCTTGCAGAACAAAGTAAGGATCCCCCACACTTGTACTTGCTGTTCTTGCAGGAGAAGAAAGGATAATACAAAGGTCCTCCTAAATACAAAGAAGGTCCTCCTATTTTTTTCTCACTCAGTATGAAACATCAGACGTTACAGTGTCTACTTCTTGTTGAAAATCCAGAGGCTGCCAAACACCAGAGTAACAAGAAACATACACTTCCTCAGTGAGGGCAAGGAATACATGACGTTTCCTTGAGTCTGCACATTTACATAGGCATCACTCCACCAAGTAAGAAGTTGTAACAATTTGTGAGAGTGTATGTAAACATCATAAGCTCTAGCTTTTTGGGTAAGATAAGTGAAAAAAATAAATTGAGTTCTGCCTGGTAACGTGTGGAAGATAGATAAAGATGATGAATCATAGAGTCATAGAGCAGTTAAATTTGGAAAGGACCTTAAGATCGTCTAGATCTTAAGATCATTAAGTTCCAACCCTGTGCCATGGGCAGAGACTCCAAACTCTAGACCGTGTCACTCAAGATTCTGTCCAATCTGTCCAATCTTGTCCAAGATTTTGTGGTTTTGTGTGTTTTTTGGTTTTGTTTGGGTGTCTTTTTTTTTTTTTTTTAATTGTTTTACATTCTGGTACTTCTCAGATATCAATTTTTCTCTGCTTTTGAGTCTTGAGGAATATTACCTTTTAAGTCCCTGAGACTTCAGCAACTGCCAGCTTTCATGGGTGCATTAGTTTTGTTTGTTTAAAATATGTAAACATAGGAGCAGTTCAATTTGAAAGATTTCCCACAGGCAATTCCAAGGTCTCGTATACCTCATATTCTCAACAAGCAAGTACTTTGCCCATACTCTGCAGAGAAACTAAGTATACTATAGACAGCTTGGCACTCACAGGCCTTGGAACAACTGTGATGTTAACTTAAACAGAATTACCTACCTCATGCCAGAATTACATCAGTGAAACAAAACCTGGGCCTGCATTTTTTTCACTGCTTTGGACCACATTAAGCACCTTGATTGGTCAGAGGTTTTAGTTCTGGATAGAGCTGTCACACTGCCAGAACTGTCAGCACAGTTCTCTCAACTCACAAGAACGATATGAATATACATACACTATGTATATCCATACACATATATATATATATACAAATATGTATGTATATACATATTTATGTATACATATATATACAAATATATATCTGTACGTGTATTTGTATGCACATATTTATGTATATCGATACAGTATGTATATACATTTATATATATAGTGTTAGCAGATGGAACATATGCAGAGTCCTGCTATAATAGTTAAATCATCTAGCTTATTTGGTGATTATCTTATATTTATATTATATTATAGACACCTAACATAGATGCATGTTTTTGTTATTCCTCCCACTGCTTGTTCTTAAATTGAACACTGAGAATCTAGATATTTCAAGTCAACAATTAAACTAGTCGAACATGTACCTGAAAGGAAAGGTCTAGAATAAGAAAGATTAACAGCTCATTGACAGTACCTACTACTAATTTAGTAATTACTTTAACAAAGAGGACAAGGGAAGTAGTCATGCTCACAACTGTAAGGACTAGAAAAATGTCTGGATCCTACCTAAGTTCTGTAAAATAGCCCTGTACATTTGCATATGAGATATTCATCACCTGACCCAAGGGGAGAAAATCCAAGCTTGAGATGTTAAAGATATAACTACATAGTACAGTGCAGCAATTCAGTGCTCTATTGTACTCAGTTTAGAAACTGAAAAGTGAAGCTGCACATAGAAACTGCCAAATAGAGGCAATTTAATATTTGGTTCTCATTTTCAAACTTATTCTTCATACTTTATTACGTTTAATCTTTCTTAGGAATCTTGGAATATTAAAAGTGCATGTGCACTTAGATAAACAGTATTTTCCTGTGAAAAAAACTTATTCTTATTGTGGCAGTGTGACTGATAATAGCATATAGATTCAGTTATACTTAGTCACACACAAAAGCAAAAAGCCTTCATGTCTGAATCTGTAGCGTGTATTAGGGTGAAAAATGAGGACAAAAATATCAAATCTTTGTGAGAAAACATAACACTGACATCTTTATTCTACATGAAAATAAATAGAAAGTGGTCTCCAAACAGTGAAGTCTTAATGTCTTAAATGGTGAAGTGACAGACACCTGACAGAAATGTAGCTGTCTGGGGTAAGATGTCAAGCAGCTGTAAATAGGAGTTGCAAGTTGCAGCTGCAGTTCCATCATGTATCTGTACTAATCAAAAGAAGAGATACACAAAAGTGATGTAAGTTGTTCATTCTTGCTGCAGGAGGATGAATGACTTCTCTGAATGCATTCTTCTTTACGATTCTCCATGCATAGTGCTCTCTGGCGATGGGAAAAGTAGCTATGCTTTCCTTTGTCCTTGAAACTTTATGCATGGAAACCACTCTCATTGATCCCTTAATGTTTTTTACATCCTTAACTTTGTTTAATTCTCCCAATAACTTCATTTCTTTAGACCTGGAAAGAGGATTCCAAATTCCAGAATAAGGTACAAGTCATGTTTTACAAATCTGTTCTATCATGATTCAGAACTTGTAAATATCGGTTACTTTTTTTTTTTAAATCCAAGTCAACCAAAATGCATAAAAAAGAAAAATAATTAGAATGTATCACGTAGAGAGGTAAACACAAGTATATGCTTGACCGTATTATCTTATCAGATACATTATATTAGCATCAATTGCAAACTATTTGTTCTAAAATGCACACACATTAAGTGGCAAGTTTTAAATATGTGATTGCGACTGACTTCCTGTTCCCAGCTCTTAATATTTGTGTAAATACAGGTTTTATTTTACTTCCTAACCAGCAGAGGTCAAAGCTTGTATTTAATGTATTCCTAGTTCACACAACATATTTGCTTTTCTTTCCATATCTGTTAATAAAATCTGTCTGATTATTAAACTAATAGAACTGTGATGTAACAAGTGGCAAATTATTTTTGCTAAGTTTGGTTTGAACATTAATTACAAACTACAGGTTCAGGTCAGCTGCATGACAGTTATGAGTATAGCAATTAGGAGAACTTAGGCTGTTTCCTGTTCATGTGATTTAGCAAACTGGGTTCTAACTAAGCTAGAAACATTTGAACCAAGTTGCTTTCATGTGGAATGCTTTCCATTCCTTTGCTCTATTATATGGAGTCAAAATGCATGCTGGACAGGAGAACTACTAACATGTAATTCAGGTTAACTCCTGAATTTCCTTTTGAAACGGAGTACCAATGAATTGGTAAAGCCTAAAAGCTGTGGGGAAAAAAAAAAAAAGAAAAAATGGACCTGTGCTTTCCCAGATTTTTGCTGTTAAGATGAAAGTTCTCCATGTTAATACAACTTGGAGAAAAAAAATATGTTGGAAAATGAAAAAGAAAAAAAATAAAATTGGTATCAGCATTTTCTGTTTGACCAAAAAAGGAGGACACCAAGTTTGGAGTTGATTCAGCATAAAGTCTAATCTGTCTCTAGACTTTGCTATGAGGTCATTCTGAATAGACATGAAGTAGCAAGAAGGAATACCTTTAATCTTACTTCTAGAAGCAAATAACAATGTATCGATGTCTTCTACTTAAACACTAGAAAATAAATTTGGCCTTAAGAGATACTGCACAGATTTTGTTCACAATTACAGTGTTTGAGGGATGTTTAAATTAAAACACCATACACAAGTGTCAAGAGATAGAAGGCAAACATGAATAAAGGAGGTATTCCCTCTGTGGTTTCTCTCTCTGTATTGTTCTGTTCTTTCCTGTCAGCACTGTACCTAAAATGACCAAAATTTAGGAGTACGTATTAGAGAACAAACTGCGCAGCCCAGACTGCTCAAGAGATCAGAATGCAAACCAGTTGAGTCCAGCATCAACAACACAGAATTCAGGAGGAGAAGAGAGTGTGGGAGATGAGATCAAACAGCTTGCCTTCCCTGTGTCCCTGTCCACAGGAAGGATTACATGGTGTCATGTAAGAGCACGCTCTCACATTGACACACACTACACACGCATACTCTCTCTGCTTTACTCCAGAAACACTTCCAATATTTTGTCTAAGTTTGTCTTCAGGGCAGTGGATATGCTTCAGAGAACTGTGGGAGTGGCAGGCTTTCTCAGCCTCTAGTGCTGGCATGGTACAAAGAGTGAATGACACCAGCCGAGATCCTCACAGCTTTAGTATCTGACATACTCATCAAAGCGAATGCCAGAGGCATAAAGCCAACACTGGGAGGTCTCAGGCCATTTCCCAAACAAATTATAATTGAAAGATAAGTACCAATTGGTGAAGTCTTTGCCACTTTGAGAGGCAGTGTGTTTTACATTTTTTTCTACAGTATATGGGAAAGACTTGACTTTACAGTCATGTAAGTACCAAAATAATTTTGAAAAATGTAAAAGTGCTACTTTTGGAACAGTGAAAGAGTGCTGTTAGTTGTTTCTTAGTTTTTATTTACTTTTCATCTGTATGAACTGTAAAACAAGAAATTAAATCCTCCATAACATCTGTAGCTGTGTCTCTCTGTACATTGCAGCAAAAGCATGATCTACAATGTTTAATGAAATTTTACATTTAAATCTCTAGAGTCAGATACCCAAGGACAGCAGAGCTGTCTCCAAGTGAGTGGCAGCCCTAACAGTCTACTAATAGCATTCTTTTTCTTGTTTGTGTGTGACTGTGTCTGATAAACTCCAGAATTATGGGCCATTTTCTAGGTATCATGAGGGAGATTTGATGGTGAGCAAAAAGAAAGCAGGAGGTATGGTGGATTATTTAGTGTGTGATAGCATGATCACACTGGACTGCTTGTAGCAACCACTTGAGGAAGGAATTTTAAGTGTAAAAATCATGAGGAGAGGCATGTAGAAAGGCACACATGAAAGAACCTAAGTGAGACATAGGCTGCAGTTAAGTGCATAGCTGGTTATGTGGTTTTTTTGGGTTTTTTTTTTTGGGAATACTTCTCAGCCTAAAATCTCTTATTTACCACAATTGGAACATTCTCAGAATATATATCTATTTTACTGCCAGGTTTTTTTTGGAAAGCATCTCAACAGCAGAGGCAACCAGCTGGCTATGAGGCTCCTGCCTGCCTGATTGCCTGCCAGCTATTCAGACAACTAGACAGGAGCCCTTGATCTGCGCAGTAAGCTCAGCCTAGAGAAACAGCCATGTATGCAGTCCTTTTGCTCCCAAGCTAAATTACCTGAAAGAGAACAAAGAGAAACAGGCAGACAAAATGGGAGTTTGTTTTGTTATGTCTGGAATAGTAATGTCAGTTGTGCTGATCTTCTGATTTATTTTGAAATAGAGGAATACTCATGAAATTACCTTGTGTAGGGTGAAGCAGTAATACTTCTACCTTTCATTCTGACTTGACTAGTCATTGCACCCCTCTTTTTCTTCCTTCCATATGTTCACAATACTGAATTTTCTCACATGTATTTTAAGAGTTTTATGTGAAATACCTAATATTGATACTTACCTTTCTTTCTTCAATTTTTCACTTAAGCTAATTTTTTTATGAGAACAGAAGACCAAAACATAAAATATCCAGTATGTGTTACTGCATAGGACTATTTACATTCCTAAAACAAATTTGCAGTGCTCTTTTTGACAGGATAAAGTTGGCGTGCAATCTCCTTCATGTAGCAATTTTATTTTCCAGTTTCATGTTCTTAGGACTTCAAACTTCTTTCCAAGCTTGTATTCATACCAGATATGTTCAAATATGCTAAAAAGGTATGCTAATAGAAAATAAGTAATGTTACCTTGAGACAGTCTGTAAAAAAACCCAACAAAACCGTATTTCCCTGAAATGGCAGACCTTCCTACTGAAAGTACTGCAGACATAGTAATTTATACTCCTGCAGCAAATACTTTTTTCTTGGTCTGGAATCCTGACTTAAAAGTAGTTGTAGATGGGCGCTTTTGATTAATTGTATTTACATCATCATTGGATGTCCTCATAAAACAAGTTACTTGCCGAATCATAAGTATTTAGGCTAATTCTGTGAAATTCCTTCCAGGATAGCTGAAGGTAAATCTTTAGCCTGGTTTCTCAGAACGAGTGTCAGCTATGAACATTGCTACAAGTATGGGGGACTGGAAACAACATTTTGGAGTTTGAATTTAATGATTTCTTAAGGTTCACATAATAAAGGCATAAAAGGTTTTGGTAAACATAAAGACTACAGAGAAAAGCTTGAATGCATGGTAATGGAAGAGGAAAATTAGCTATTAGGTAGTATATAAAGGCTTTGGTACCTTCTCAGACATGACCAGTGATCTTAGTTCTAAGAGGTGTTAATCTGATACCTTTAATAGCAAAAATTTGCCCAGCTCTGAAAATGAGCAAATCACAGAATGCTTATTAAAATCAGCTGTTTTAATTTATTACTGCTTGAGAGAAAGATTATGTAAATATGTAACAAATTGAAAGAAATATCTATTTGACAACAGTGATGAGGTTTTTTTCATTTTTTCTCTCAAAGACAGGTTAACTTCTGTATGACACTCTCAGTGATCAAGTTTGAGTTGATAGCAACACTACAGGTCCTGATAAGCACGGAGTAGTTACTTCTTAAAAGTATAAAAAATTAAATGCTGATTTGCATTTCATTAATACAAACTTAGAGCAGATTTGCCAGAAATTAATGTGATAAGTACAGTTGTGATATCGTAATAATTATAGATATATTGTAGTATCTGTCTAATTATTCAGACTGTTTTGAGGACTGAATATTTTTGCATTTTGATCAAGATTTTCAGAAGTGACAAGTGGTACAGGGTATTTATGTGATGCCTTTTGAAAAAGGTCCTGTTCAGTAAGAAAGTCCTGGATAGTTGGGCACTTCTAAAGTATATGGACTCCTGCATCCCAAAAGGCAGCTATGTAGAAGTCACATATGAGATGTAAATATTGGAGTCAAAAGACAATTCTCAATTAAATTACATTTAATTTTAGAAGTTCAGTTATTTTAACTACATTAAGATGAATTCTGTGAAAAGGATCTGTAAACAAAAAAAAAAATGCATCAAATGCTACAGAGTCAAAGGTAATGAGATTATTCATATCTCATCTTGTGGAGGACTTTAATAGTAAATGTTCAGAATCCCATTGAAACCATGCTGTATGATAATGATCAGTTTGTAGATGTGGTCAAATACTTGGTGTGGAATTCTTTTTTAAGTGTCTATGGTTTAACCAAACAGATGATTTTTTGTCTTGCTTTTGTTCATTTACTTTCTTTTGTTATTAAGAAGATGCAGAAAATTTTCAACAGAAATTTTGGAATTTAGGGTCACAATTCTGTTACCAGTAACCATATGATTTGTCCTTCAGTTGCTGGAAGGGAAAATAAATTTAAAAATTAAAAAAATTAAAAAAAAAAGACTCATTTCAATTAAAATTCAATGTTTTTATTTCAATTACAACCAGGTTGAGCCTTGGCTTTAATTACATTAAAGGGTGGTCACTCTGCTTTTTCCCACCACTCAGAAGCAATAACTCTGAAAACATGGTGAGAAGCCAGTTTTTAAGCAAAGAAATGATACCAGAGAAAGGCAAAACAATCAGAATCCAGGAAAGTAATGAATTACATAAAATAAGAGTTACATAGGTGAAACAGGAAATGCTGAAGAGATTCATATAGAGGTGTAATCTATACTTTATGTATTTTAAGGGAAAAGTTGTCTTCCAATTAGACAGTTTTTCCTGAAGCAAGTTCTTATATTGTGTTAGTTGAGTGATGGCAGTGACACAGTGAACGTATCTAGTGTATTCAGTGTTTCACCTGTGATGTGGAGAGACCTGAGTGTTGTAAAAGAATTGGAAATGGTCTTTTGGGATGTTGGTAGGAAGGTGGAAATTAGCTTCTCAGACCTGCCAAAGTACCACAGTGCAACAGCCATTTCCATTTTGTAACACAGATTGCCCTCTGCCCTTGGTAGTGGTAAGTAGTAGGCAAGAGCTGAGTTTGCAAACTCAGGAAAGAATCTGTACTGTGGAAAGCCCTTTTTACTAAGACAAAATTTATCATTTTGCCTAAAATGTTACGCAAGGGAGAGATGAACACAATCACTCAGGAGAGCAAATTAAAGTTAATGAGAGTTAACAAAAAAATCTGAGATCTGTATCTCTGTTCTTAAGTGCCTTACCATCTTCTATACACACATTCTTTCCAGCAGTTCCAGAACTCCTACACTTCTTGCGTACTGGTCCAGTTTTATTCCTCTCCTTATCAGATAATGATCATAATTTCTGTATTGTGTCTTTGTATCTTGCTTTTGAGTATAATACTAAATTTGTTCAGTAAATGAAGTTTAAAGTGTTTCAGCTCCTATGAATAGAAACCATTATAAAATAAAAACCTTTTAAGAATGATAGTGTACTGGAGGATGTGTGTGTTTCTTTTTTCTTTCTAAATGGCATTTAGGTGTGTTGAACTTGATAAAGAGGAGATCCTGTTTGGCGGGTACTCTGCTGTTGCAATTTCTGCAAGCCATGGGAATAAGGGAGGGCATTGCAATTCTATATATAAAGCATCCAAGCTTGAAGAGGTAAGCCTACCAAGTGGCAGCAGTGGTACTGCCCATTTGGAACGCAAGGTAGTGCTGAGAAAACCTCTGCAGTTAGGGGATGCATCATGTTTCCAACAGTAGTACTGCTCATCTTCTGCAGTTTTCTGCAATCTGCCGGTAAGTCTAAGATGCTTGGCTTTATCTTGGTATACGATTTGAAGAAAAATACCCATGTATTGAAGCAAAGTGGGTGACTGCATTGTAATATTATAAAAAACATGAGGTTCAGGTCTTGCTCTCCTTTCTCACAATCATCAGAATTAAGTTAACACATTTTCTTCTCTCTTACTGCATCTTAAAACACAGCTGCCTATTTCGTAGTACATGACTGAAATGGAACTGTTCTTAACTTTTTTTAGAAGTGTGGTTTCTGATTTGTTGGATCATTCTCTAAAACTGGTTTCTTAGATACAACGAATATATTTTTTATGTATTTACGTTGTGTTTCCTAGCTGCCAAGTGCCTTCATTTTTCAGATTTTCAAAGTGCTCTAGTAATGTCGTTGTGGAAGCTGTGTATCTTCTATGTATTGTGATGGTCAAAACCTTTTTCCTTTGTTATGCAAACAGCAAAAAATAGTAAGCATGAGCTATGTGACTGCACTACATTTTTGAAAAATGATGTGATAGAAAGAATCCTGTGCTGGAAAACAGGCAAATTATTCCAGTCTAAAAATTTTACATGACTCTTAAGGTATTCCTCCATAATATATTATTAAATTAATATATATTCAATTCATATATTTTGTTCAATGTAATTCTTGAGTATTTTAAAGAGCTCTGCCTTTTTTTGGTCCTACCAAAATATCAGATGACTGAGTAATTTTTTAAAAAGACTGGCAGGTAAATTAACTGACTCTGTAGCTACTCTGCC
>JBCJKH010035063.1:15050-25539 GCA_039877255.1 Loriculus beryllinus
GTGTACATATATGTATATTTAATTATATACAAATATAATTATTATACTTTAATATATTATATATACTTAAAATATAAGTATATATAAGCATGATATAAAAAATGTAAGTGTGATAGTGATTTAGCAGTGATGGGTGTTATAGGACGATATTATCAGATCATTGTTAGAGCAATAATTTTTCCAACTTACAGATCATATAAAGGAATCAATTTTCTACAAGTGAATAAAGCTTCTCCAAGCTTTTAAGGTGTCAGTCACCAGTTTAGATAATGTGTGCTTAAATAAATAACAGCTTAAATAAATCCCAGACTAAAAAGGTGACATAATGTAAACTAAATAACACTAATTTCTCATTTTTATGAAACTCTGGTGCCTTCTTTATTATAAACAATCAGACATAATAAGCTTCCATTACGATGTTTAAACCAGTGTAACTTCTGTTGAATGTTTTACTGCTGCATGTTGGAAACTATACAAATGAAACTAAATGATACAAAAAAACCCCACCGGTCTAAGCAACAAGTATATACAGTGCACTGATGAAGACTATGTGTTGTAGAGCATCCATACTGTTGACTACATCAACATTTTAATTGCTTATTAGTAAACAGATTTTTTTAAGAATCAAAAAAGAATTGTTCAGTTTCATTTTTATTTAAAAAACTTGGAGATTTTAGGAAGATTAGTTTAAACCAGTTATTCAAAATTAGCATTAACAAATAGAGCTTCCTATAGAAGAAAATGGAAGTATTTCTGCTGGGCATATCTATACAGGTTTCTTGTTCGGAAAGCCACAATAACCTGGATTCCCATACTTCTGCAGACATAGTTTCATTTAATTTAATTTCATTTCTTCCTTTTTTCTCTGTGACCTAACATCTACTAATTTGAAATTTATGGCTAAAGTGCTTTTAATATTTCCATTTTAGTGTTGCTTTCATTAATACTAAATTTAACATTAAATTAATTGCTATTTTAGAATCTCTGAAATATAATTTATAAATACTAACTAAATTTCTGGAAGTCCTTAATCTTAAATCCAAGTTATTCTTGCAAATTCTTCTGGCCATGAGGCCCTCCTGTTCATTTGCTATGAATATAAAAGTTTTTATGCTTTTTCATTCCTTATGTACTCTCCAGATAAATGCAACCTGCTTTTTCTAATGAAATTCTCAGACCAAAGAATTTATCATTATTCTTACCACTTGCCTTAGGGTAGGCATATACTTTATGAGCAAACTCTGTTTCATTTTCCCATTGCAAGAATGAATTCATTGGCCTGCACTCTCCTGCATTACATTAATTTTTCTTATCAGTCTGCCATAGAAAGATAAACTAAAGAGTTTATCAAATCAAAATTTTATAAATGTTAGATTTTCACATCTTCAGTTCCTTAACTTTATCCCCTCATACAAAATGAACCAATCTTCTACTCCACGGGTGAAGAGTGTCCCTTACTCTCTGCCAAAGAGTTTTAGAACTAGTAAGAGTATTATTTCTACTCTGCAACTCTCTGGTTCTCTGGAATGCTAAATCAGAAACTCTGTTGTTCCTACATTACATTCAGCTTTATGTTTAATTATATTGCTTTAATTGAATCCCTAATCATAGCATTGATGTTTTTCTGATTATTGGGGTTGTTTCAAACATAGTAATTTTGTTGTGCCTCAAGCTTTTAGTTATTTGGCTTTGATTTTTATTTCAAGTCACTTCCTAGGTAAGAACTAAAATATTTGCTATTTCTACAGCAGATAAATTTTCTTATTGAAAAAGACTGAGAGGCTGAATTCCTTCTTAAAACAGTATTATTTATATCTTTCCAGTTATATTATCAGTGAAACAGAATAAAACGGATTAAAATAAGCTTGGGGAAGAAAAGAAAATAAGAATCAAACCTATCACTTTTGAAAATTTAGCCTCCTATTCTGAATTATATCAGAGAATAAATATAGTGACTTTCTATGTACTTGGATAAATAGGCAACTCAGTGCAAAGATATTTCAGACGCAGAAACTGAATACCTTAGCAAGTCCCCTTAAAAGTCATTTAAATCACATTTTGAATCTGCTTTGAAATCCTATTTATATTGTTTAATTGCTCTTTAAGAGAGTTTGCCATAATTATGTTGGAAAAGCATTATCATAAATCAAAATTCAGAGTTTTTCCAGAAAAATATTTGAATTTCTAATTTCAACAGGGGAAAAGAAAGAAATCTGTATTCTCATTTGCTGATATTTTTCTTGCTAATCATGTTTATCAGGATTATAGAGTGTACTTGTCTCTTCTTTATTTATCAAATTATTAACTTTTCCAGGTTGCCTACAATATTTCTTAGTCTGAAATAATAACTGAAGCTGACAGATTACTGAGCAGCCAAAGCAGTTGGAGACGCAGTTTTATAAGAGCACCTCTCAACTGTTTAAAAATCTCAGTAGTTGGACCAAACTTCTATTGTAACTCCAAGACAGATAATGAACTAAAAGAAGCCATTCCAGAATTTTCAGACAAGCCCATGATAGCAGTGTACAATCCTTAAATTATAAAACTGATACCACTGTAGACATTTTTATGGCAAGATAAAAATGTTTAAGGTTGCATAGGCAGATGGCCAGAAATTCTTATGGCAGCTCTTACAGAGGAATTTCACTCAGTTTCTGGTTTTCCTTAGACCATTGTAGTAAGAACCTGCAGCTTAATTCTTGTTAAATATTTTACCAGTGGATTAGAGTGTGAAAGTGCTTTAATATCTTTCTCTGTGGTATGGAAACGCTGTCTTCTCTGTGTTTCCTGAAATAACTTCTCATACTTGCAATTAATTTAAAAAGATTATCTTGGGAGTTTTCAGGGCACAAATGTTAAAAGATAAATTGTGTTGCTCATCTAAATGTTAGGAAACGCATGCTAATCTGACATTTATAAGCAAGGAATGTAATAAAGACTTTCTGGAGTAGGAAAGAGACTGTTGTACTCTGAGTGGCTTTAGGCTACTTGGGACTACTCTTCATACTACTCACTACTCAACCTTCTCCTAATGAAAATTCTGTTTATTTTAATATCTGTCACTGCTCATACACCTGATTTGTAGGTCTCAATGGTTTAATGCTTCCGTTTTACTTATTGAAACATCCAACTTGACTGATGTTAAAAAAATTTCTAATTAAGTGCTCAGAAATCACAGCAAGATCTGACTGTCAGGGATGACAGCTTCAGAAAGGGTTTGAGGACAGTTAGCAAAATTTTCTTGTATTTTCGTATTACTGATATTTTCTGTTATCAAAGGTAGTCATTAAAGGTTTGTTTTTTTGCCAGCATGTATAATCTCACCAAGTACAGTCCAAGCTTCTCTCCTGTTTTTCTTAATGTGAGCTTTAATGCATATTTACTTTCCTCCTAGATCATTTTTCTAGTACAGAAGTATTTTCATTTCTAAGTAAGTGACATCCCCACTTGATAACACTTTCAACATCTTTCTAGCTATTTAATATACGGAACATATATTGATTTTTGGCAGATCATTTTGTTTCACATCTCTTTTATGTAGGTACATTAATTTACAAAGTACTAAATTCTTTAATGCTAGTCAATGAGGTCAGGTCCATAAATTCTGTAAAGCAGAAAAGCACGGGGGCTATTCAAGTCAGTTATGAAGGAGCTGAAAACTTGAGGCAGTGGCATACTTTTATGCTGCTTATTAACTCAAAATTTAGAATGTAAAGCAATTTAAGTAATTATCCATTACATAAAGATACAGGAGACACAGAAGTGAAAAAAATAAACCTAACATGTAAAATGATGAAAACAAAAATAATGATCTTAGGATAAACACTTGGTTCTGTGATGTCTTTGTTGCATAAAGGTCTATACGGAGGTATGACTACATAGAGCAGCACTCTACTACTCTGTCCTGTTGTGTATGGGTGTTTTCAGGATTAACAGTCATGGAGTATATATTGACTTGATTGCGCTAGATGGATTTAGTATTGGAGTTAGCATATTTTTCCTGTCTAGGCAGGGACATTTTCTTTATTGAAACCACATTAACTACAGAGAATTACAAAGTCCACAGTGACCACAGTATTGCTTGGTGTGCTCTTTTCATTTTTTCACTTTCATTCTTTTTCTCTTTTTCATTTTTCATTTCTTTCTTTTTCATAGCAGTAGGGATGAAAACTTTAATAGGGGAGATTCAGGTTAGCTGTAAGGAAGAAATTCTTTACTGTGAGGGCAGTGAGGCATTGGCACAGGGTGCTCAATGAAGCTGTGGCTGCCCCATCCCTGGCAGTGTTCAAGGCCAGGTTGGACACAGGGGCTTGGAGCAAGCTGCTCCTGTGGAAGGTGTCCATGCCCATGGCAGGGGTTGGAACTGGATGAGCTTTAAGGTATCTTCCAAACCAAACCATTCTCCAATTGTATGATCATGGAACATGTTTCATTTTTATGAAAGATATGCCATAAAAAGAAAGAGACATAACTAAATGTCTTTATTTTGATCCAAATTTAACAACTGGAATTTTCACAGACTATATGATGCTATAAAACACCACATATACAGGTCTTCCATACAAGGATCTCTAGTCAAAAGCTCCTAAAAAGGCAGTCTGAAAACAGCAACAAGGAAACAAACACAACTTCTTTGTAATAAAAGAGCACCTGAAGAGTACCCAAAGGAATGTTATTTCTATATTGAGAGCCTAAAACAGACAGAAAAATCAAATTATAAAAATGAAATGAAAGTTTTTCATTTTTTTATTGCATGTACGCAATCCATCATAACTCCTCTACTAATTTTAACTAGTGAGTCAGAGAAGTGTCATTGCTCTATTGACTAATCCATTTGGACCATCAAAACAGCTTTTTTATTCACTTATTTTGTTAAGTAAGTGATTAATTAGTTGGGTTATTGCATTCCTCTCCCCTTCTCACCCTTACGTTCTTAAAGATGTCCAGGGACTCGATACTTTCATTCAAACCAGTGAAATTCTTTGTTTTTTCATTTGTGGACAGACATTTCCTATAACTCATCTCCCTGACAGTAATACCAAAGTGAGCTGGAAATTTAGGAAGAAAAGTAACATGAACATTTTCAATGACCTGCTCTAAAACTTTGAGACTAAAATTAGACATATAGTTCTGAACAATAATGTCTTTAAATTGCCTGTGTGACCTGAAACAATTAAAACAGGGCAAAGCCATGAATGCAATTCCTCCTCCTGTGCACTACTTCCTTTCCTGTACTCATACGCAAAGAAGCATGACGACTTCAATTTGAATGAAAGGATTAACAACACCACGGTTCAAGAGCTGGTTACTAAGGAGAAAGGATTTGTGAAGGCAAACCAGCCACCATCCATCTTAAAACTCTAGCCAACCTCAGTTACTCATGTAGTCCTTGTTGTCACTCCTTCATTAGAAGGACTCATCTTCTTGCTAACATGATCAGACACGAAAGTTCATATCAAAGCTATAAAAAGTAATGACATTTTAAGAAAACTGAGGCCTATTAATTTTTCCACAAGCTAAAATAGGCCTTTGAAGCACAACCCAAAATTAGATGCACTCGGCACAACTTTCATCTGTAGCACTCTGGGTCCCTATAACTTATACAGAATATTAAAAAAAAGTATCCTAAAATCTTAAAAGTAGGTCAGTTGTTATCGGTGCAGGGGGAAAAGTGGCAATGCTGGGTTCAAAAAAAGAGGGGAAAAGAAGAAAACCTTCTTAGTCCTGAAATGAGATTTTAGACAGTAAATTCTTCTCTATTTCCTGCAGAATTAGCCCTTCAAAGGCCATCTTCTTGCTCTTTGGGTGACCTTTCTGCTGTTACATTTCAGTGCCTGCCCTGAAGGATATCTTTTTAATATCTTGTTAAACAGGAAGGGAAATGTGCAATCAGCAAAACACTCCAAAATGGAGGCACTTCTGCTTCAGTAAATACTTCGAAGATATAAAAAGTGCAAAAAAGGGTCTCTTCCTTCCAAAGGCCAAAGACATTTATAGAGTGCTTTTTATCAGTGCGTCAGGAAACTGCTTTTTATACAGCAAAAGAAAACAAGTGATGTTTCATTGATTGCTGCATGTTTTCAAAGAGAACATCTTTATTAATACAACTAATACCACTATTTTAAACTAAATGAATAGCAGCCAATCCCTTAAAGTCTTTGAACACAGCCTGACATTTAATTACGGATTCCAGAATGTGGTAGGAAAGACTCCCCAATCAAGTATTAAATTAGATGACCAGTTAGTACCACTATGAAATAATATGCTGATCCCATCCACCTATAATGAACAGAAAACCAACTTTTTCAATAACATATAGAAGATGTTCTTTCGTATCCTCATTTTTGCTGCAGTGAGAATTTGGATATGCTTCTTCTCATCTAATAATGGTTCCTGTGGTTCTTCCCCTTCCATGGGACACAGCAAACTTGAAAGTCTCTTTTGTCTAAAAATTTTGTGCTGTATTTCCTGCAGGAGCCATCAAATTAATTGTATCCAGTTAGGCTGCATTTCTTGGGTATCTTTTCATTTGAAGAAGACAAGGGCTAAGATTAACAGGCAAGCAGAACACTGCTTACTATTTTAAAGGCTTTTTAATGAGAAAAAAAAGTCAGGTTTTGACACTGGAACAGTGCTCTAGTGAGAAATCTTATTTTAAAACTATATAATCAGGAAAAACAACAATGCAAAGTCTTTAACACACAAGATTTCTAACTCCTCACTTTCATCTTTTCTGATCTGTTCAGTGGCAGCGAGTGCCTTGTGTGGTCCCTTCTGCTCAAGTGTGCTTGACAGGAAGACTGTCAGGTTAAAAATGGGTTTTAAAGATAACTTTAAAAATAATTCATTCCCATAAGTCACTGGGATAGCCAGGGAAGAGAAGCAGAAGAAGGAAGGGGAAGAATTTACCACCCTGCATGCTCACATAACAGATACTTACAAACAGCAGGATGGTAAATTTCTCCAGTTTCTCCACTCATGTTGCTCTGTAGCATGACAGCATCACGAGATTCTTGTGAAGCAAACCAGAGTTATGAACCCCTAGCTCTGCAGCTCCTCCAGCACAGCTTACCTGGGAACATGGCTCCTCTAATTCAAGACATTCAGCAATGTGCTGCACCAGGCATTCCTAGCTAGTATGCTGATCCAAACCCGTATTCCTTTTGAAATTGTCAAAGAGATGGCTGAGGTGAGGCAATACTGATAGAAAAAGCTCATCTTCCTCTTTGTCACGCTGCTGCACACTTGATGAACATTCATTGAAGAACTTTGACTCACTAGAAATTTTACCAGCAATCCTTTTGGCTTGAAATGACATTTCTTGTCCTCTTTTTAGATATGTCTATCAAGTAAAGCTTTATATTCCATGCAATGCCTTCATTCACTTGGACGTCAGTTTAAGCTTTAGCTCTCAACCTTTTGACCAGACTGTAAAATAAACTTGTAAAAGAATATTTCAGTATCCTCTAAATCAGTGCTAGAAAAGAGCTGGGCAAATGCGGCTTCTGACAAGAACTGCCCATGACAGCTTGTCAAATAATTGAGCATAGATACAGTGGTAATCCCTGAAAAACTTATTTGCCAACTTATTCAATTAATATTACTGTATTTATTAGTTATTGCTCTAATATTTGTGAATGTAGCTGAGAATAGTTTACTGAAAGACATTAAAATCCATGATACATGATTCCACTAAACAACATGCCCATCCTACATAACATCTTTATGTTAACTTTGTCACTGAACCTATATATCCTTTTCAAAATAAAACAATCTTACACTTCTAAGTTATAGCTGCCTTCATCTTTATGATTTAACGCACAATATTCAACAGTTTGAACTTAGGCTACAGAGTTTAGGGTTTTCAGATGTATAGCCACTGAGGTACTGGCAAGCAAAAGCAAGGATTTTAGTACTTGGGAGAATATATTACTGGCACAAAGAGACATTTGCTTGTGTTAAGAAATGATCTAAAGTAAATTAAATGGCTTATAAAGAGTTGCACAGTTTAGATTTCTAGCATAAGGTGCAGGTTTGCTCTCTGTGATAGAAGTGCTGTCCCACCAGATTTTGCTGCTGTACCATATTTTGATGGGAATGTCACCCTGCACCCACAATAGAAACTGTGTAACCTACAGGCCTAGTGTTTTGGATGTGCATCTTGCTTACATCCTGGGTGATGGACATAAGTGCTCTGCTCCAGAGTCCTGATCTCCCAAATCCTAAACCACGATCCTGTTGGGGTGCCTTAGTGCACTCCAACTCCCTCTCTTTCTGCTCCCTCTTTGCAAACTGACTACTGAGAAAGACAGAATACAAATACTTGATAATCGTGAGATTCTACTTCTTTATTGGTCAGGAACCATTTTAAAAGGTGACATCTTAAGCTTCTATTTAAAACTTAAATACAGATATTTTTGGAGCAGAGTTGGGCATCTGGAAGGTCGGACTTCAGTCCTTAAATGACCAACTTAAAATCACTGCTAAGCAATTCTAAGCCCCAGTATGAAAATGTTGTGATGTTTCCACGCAGCTCCTTGTGAATCATCAGAGAAACTATTCTTACATACTAAGATGTGAAGAAGAAACAACCCAAGAGAGGGATTATAGTGATTTCATGCCTATCTGGATTGAAGGTCCTGTCTATGCCCTGTGCTGACAGGTGTCCTTTACCTGCACCCTTCTCATAGTTCTGGATTTGTTTAAAACGAAAGCAATGATGATGATGGTAAAAAAGAGATTTCTGTTGTACTTGGCTTCCAAGGTAGGAAAAAACCACAAAGAAAGTGCACTTCATTTGTAACACTGCAGGACTATCAGAAACCATTCACAGCGTGTGTAGCTTGCACATCTCCCCTGTCCATATCTTTAAAGCCCAATCTGGACAGTTTATTTTAACTCCATTTTTAGTGCAGCATAAAATCCTGTAAAAAGCAATCCCTAGAATGGAGACCCTGAGGAAGCAGTACAACCACCTGTGGATAGAAACTTATTGTTTAGACTACAGAGAAAGGACAGAAATGGAAAACCATAAAAGTGATCTATGAGATTAAGTCTCTAAAAACAATGTATTCCTACAGGAAATCAAGCTCTCTTCACATACAGAGTACTTCAATACGTGTAATACCGTCCTGAAAAATGAAACTGGCTATGCTATTGAGCAAACAAGTGAGCTTCTGGGGGGTCCAGCTGCACATCATTCCTGTTCATCATACAGATGTTCGAAGCACAAGCAGAGCCTACTGAATTTATCAGAGCATCCTTTTTACCCTGGTAATCCTTCCCACTAAATATACATGACTGCCACACAAATACACCTCACAAGGTCATGAGTCCTGAATAGTGAATACTGAGTTTCTACAAAGCTCTCACCAACATGAGCAACTTGATCTAGTTACAGATGTCTCTGCTCATTGCAGGATTGGACAAAACAATCTCTGAAGGTCCCTTCCAACCCAAACTATTCTATGATTCTATTATGCTAATGACCATTCCTCTCCCCAGACGACCAGTCCTCTACCACAGACAAGAGACCTGACAATTAGGACACAGCCAAAGAAACAAAGATTCTTACTTGTTCTGATTATTTGCGACCTTCAGCTTAACTTTTATTATAGAGGGAAATGCAATACACTGGAGGCACTAACTGTACATGCAAAATAAGTTGCCATGATGTCCTGTAAAAATTTTGCCTTCATTACACCAAAATGGTACACACTATTAAGAAAATAATTATAATTTTAGGAAGGAGTATGTAATTTTACCTGGGGATAGCCCAAAACTCAATTAAATTAATGGTGTTATGTGCAGAAAGCCAGAATGCACAGGAGTTTGCAGAGACTAGTTCAGAGAAGAATGAGGACAATTGCTTCAGTCTTCATCAATACGCTATATTCTAGTTCATGTGTTTCTCTTCAGGCAGGCACAGGCATGGCACTTTCCTTCTTCTGACCGATTAAATTTTGCTGCTATCATTTATCCATTGCTTTCCTCTCAGACATACTCTTAAAACCAACCAATACAGTCACATTCTAGTAAAACCAGACCAACATCAAAGAAGTCCATATTTATGCTATATAGTCCATACAATCCAAACTTATCCTTCCAGTGACAGTACTGAAACATCACACAGAGACAGGAGCTTGTTGAGAGGACAGGATGTCACAGGCGGATTTTAATTAGCCCACTGGAAAATCCATCCTCAAGAGGTTACAGGAAAGTTGAAAGATGACAGATATGAGACACTGGAGACAGATCAACTTTTTATGATATTCATATTTCAGTTTCTCCTCGCATCAAAAATAAAGAGTCTTGCAAACCTTTACTATGACAGCTATCCTCATTCACAGCAGTAGTTTCAGAGATGTCCATCCAAATACTCATGCCAGGCCATGAACACACAGAAATACGGGCTGATTATGCTCACCTTCGTCATTTCCCCTCTTCTCTATTGTCAAGAACTGAAGTCTCTTTTTTGGTGTTTAGATAA
>JBCJKH010035063.1:25735-37065 GCA_039877255.1 Loriculus beryllinus
GTTTAGATAATAGGTTCACTACAATGAGACAGAGCTGTACAGTAACAGTACACCAGAAAAATGTGTTCAGATGGGACATCCTGATTAAGGCTTAAAGCATTGCACTACAATCCATTAATTATTGCTAGCTCAGGTCTTTTGACTATACAGAGCCAACTTTATACAATGAGGCGCAAGTGTACCAAAATCATCTACAAGTGGTATGTTTGTTAGGTACATACTCTTCCACTGCGTATTTTGACTAAGTCAGGTTAGGGACAGGAGAGCATTCAAAGCAAGAAACAAGTATTTACATAACTGATTCCATTTAGGAAGGAAAGATACTCATAGAGCACTGCACAGAAGTTAGCTCATCCCCTGGCTGAATGGATAGACAACTTCAGTTTCCTGACCTGTGTATATAATTGCCTTTATTTGCCACTATAAAGAGTTTTACTAAGATTCAATTTAAACTTCTATTAAAATTCAAGCAATCATGACATCAAACACCACTGTCTGAATTTATACAGATGCCTAAAGGAACAGATAAAGGCAAAAAAGCCTTATCTCCTCCAGTGTTAAGACAACAACAGCCTGTCAGAGTCAGTTCACAAGTTTATCTCGTAAAAAGTTCATCCCCTTGAAAAGGGCAGTTTAGTATGTGAAAGGAGCAGAGTTGTTAAGAAACAACTCAATGTAGGAGGACACAGTAATTGACTAGGACCTTCTAATGAGGGAAACAAGCAGGATTCTTCTTGTTCCCTCCACTGACTAAGTGACAGCTTACAGAAATACCACCAGAAATCACTGGTGCAACAGGGATTTACAGCAAGACGAATCCTTCCAGGTCAAGCAAAATGCCTGCAGAAGTGTAGAATAGACAGCAAAATCTATCAGGGTTCCATACATACACACACACATTACCATATCTCCTCCTTCAAAACTTCTCACCTCTTACAGGACCATGAAAAAAAAGAAAACTGTAGGCTTTCTGGAAAGACAATAATTTATTTTCTCTTCCAAGGAGAATTTATGTCGTTTCCCTATTCTATATTATATATTATATTAGATATTCTATCACACAGTTCTCCCTGCCCCTCCACAAGCCGTCATCCCAAATCTATCTGCCCTTTATGGCTACTGTTTCCTGAAGAAGGTCATGATGAAGACAGAAGTTTAACATAAGGTGCTGCAGAGGAAATATAGTGGTATCAGGGAAAAGAGGCTGTCTCTTTTCTCAGCCTCTCAGAACACTGTTATACTAGATTTAAAGATAGCAAGGTCAATGGCTTCAGCTGTACAGAGAAATTACTATGTATTTGCAAATTGAAATAGACTTTTGATTAGTAAGGAAAGGAAGACAAGGCTAAAAATGCTACCCTACTGCCAGCTTCTGAGGGACGGTAATGAAGAGTTGGTCTCTGAGCATGCTGAGACAGACATCACCTTGCACAAAGTCCATCATTTGGAAACACGCACCCACCAAACCTCCAGCACTGAGGAGCAGATTGTACTGTTTCTCTCAAAGCTGCCTTTGACATGCAGCATCCCATAGCAGGAAAGAGCAGATACATCGTCAGTTCTCTACAACTTACAGACTTCCAGTACAAAAACAGTTCTTCTGGGACTTTTAACTATTGTCTCAGCATTTTCCATCATGGAAGCTTGTGGCCAATTGCCCAAGTAATGTCCACAGAGAACAACCAGTAGCTCCCAAGAGATGGAGAGATTGGATTACTTGAGATTAAGAGGGTAAACCATGGTCATATGTCTGGAACTTGGACCCAAACATGGAATGAAAGACCTAAGAGGAGCCTGCTCCTGGAAGGATCAACCACAACATACAAGTATTATATTACTAATTTGTGCCTAAACTTAAAAGTGGGAAGAAACAGAGTGCTGAAGCTCCCTGCAAAACATGTCAACATCAACACCATCTTACTCTGCTGGAGGAATGAAAGTACAGCTCTCCAAGTGCACTTTTTATCATCCCTGTAAGTCTTTCAAAGTACAGACTACCTGGATGGTGATGGAAGGAGAGAGGCAGCATAAGGAATGCCAAATGAGCTCCTGGATGGATAGAACTGCTATGCAAACCCAAATCCTGTCGCTCCTTTGCTCTGTCAGGAGGCCCAGAGTGAGAGGAGAACTCCTTTAGCTTAGACATCTTCTAGTCAGCCAGATGATATTACAGAGCCAGATCTAGGAACCTATACAGCCCAGTTGTATCACCACGCAGGCAGATCTGGGGCTTTTTCTCCATTCCAGTTGACTGTGATATGAGAAGCCCAGAGGTGAAAGCAAACAACAGACTGGATAAAACTCAGAGGCCAGCTTGCTCATGGAGAGAGAATGCATCCTGGCAGAAAGAAAACCTGGGGAACCAATGGCTTGTCCTGCTGCCCTGAAAGTGACTGCATGTGAAAGCGAAGACCATAAAAGCAAATAAGAACTGAAAGGTCATTCCCTACCTCTTGTTTCCTCAGCTGGACATCTTTCCACAGACTATCTGAAGCTCATTTTGTCTTACTGCTGAAAGCTTCTACCTCTTCAACAGCCTGTTCACACACCGGCAAGCAGACAGCGACCAAGCTGCAGGTGCAGACTCCTCCCGTTACAGATTATCAGGTTTCTTCCTGTTTGTTTTCCATCTCAGCACTTTGTAATGGTACCAATTTACGGGCTAAATTTATAATGGGCACATTTCTGTAAAAGGAATTTTACTCGACACTTCTCACTTCTGATGTGATTATTTTTGTTTTTCCTTAGTGTCCTAAAGTGCTTCACAGAATTCAAAATTACAGCCAGCTCCAAGACAGGAATGAAATATTGAAACCTATTCTAAGCAGCATAGCATCAACCACCAATTACTGTAAAGAACTATTGAATATGTCAAGGCTAATTGTGGTAGCCCATCCAACACCTCCAAATAAATAATTAAAAGCTGAATTTAGGAGCATGAGGTAATCAAATTATCTGCTCCTTATGAAATGTTAACAAAAAATATTAGTTTTATTTCAAAGAGGGGAGCCTTTGCATAAAGAACATGCTATTTCTGAGCATGAATGTATGTGCATGTGATAGGAAAGGGAAAAGGTGGAGAGAAGACTAATTCATCTGCTTTCAGACCTAATTTATAGGGATTTAGACAGAGTGCTTATACAAGTTTTCAACCTTCCCCCTCCCCTTGGTAAAACAGAAATTAGGGACCTAAGAGAAAAGTAGAAGAGCAAGTCTGAATTCATGTTACTATTCTGGTATGCATTTAGTTGTACCAAGGACATTTTAAACCAGTCCCTGTGTGGTTTTATGCTGTGAATAGTTAACTGTGAATTTAATTCTCATAGCATCTGCTTTCTCCGTGGAGTGACAACACAAGGTCTACTCTCGCTCCCGAACTGGCTTATGATTTTGGAGCAAAGGGCCAATTGGTGAGTCCAACAACTCAGATCTGATACATATATACATATACTTTATAAAGTACAGAAAATACAGCTCTGCAGATCCTGTGATGTGTGCAAGTAAGTAATGAGAGCTGTGAGAATGGCTGTTGAAATACTGAACTTCGTGGTTTCGCTCACAATGGCTCTACAAGTCAAGCTTCCATTCTACCATCTTTGCTAGTACTGGTAAACCTCTGTTTCCCCCAGATATCAGCTACAGATGTCAGAAAGACTCATCCTCTCTCTTCATTCTGGCAGTGAGCTACGGTCAGGCTCTAGACACATTTTTCAGCATATTGAAGGGATTGTTCCAAGTTTCTATGTAAGTTGTTCCAGTTGTCATTACAGGCACATACTCCGATTTGTATTGGGATTCTAATAAGAGGCAAACATAATACAGAGCCTGCATCATTCTTTGATAACATCTCCATTCTCCTACTTCCATGTACTGGAGTCAAAAGTCTTTAAGTGCATCTTCAGTGCTTCTGGATACTGCAAATCCTGAAGGTGTTCCAGGAAGCACTGAGTTAACCAGTTGGTTTCTCAATCAAGTCTGATTGCAAAGAGATATAATTCCTCCCAACCGCACTATTTTGAAACACAAAATCCTCAGAAACATAAACCACATCATAATTTGATTAATAAATTCCATTAGAAACAGCTGGGAAAAGAGGTTAATTCTGAGTACCTTTTATGATTAACTGAAAAGATACCTGAACTGTTTTTAACATTCATTTCTTTCCTTCCTTCCTTTCCTTTTTGCTTCCCCCCTCCCTGTCCCTGAATTGTCAATACCAGATTAGGAAAAAAAGCAAAAACCTGCTTTTCTCTAAATCATTTCTCTAATTTCCTTACGTCATTTCTTGGGAAAGTGCATTCAGCATTATACTCAGAACACTTTAAAGAGACCAGCACCCAGCAATCACCCATTATTGCCTAATGATCCCATTTTAATGAGATTTTTTTGCTGTTGTTGTAGTATAATACAGAACTGAAATAACCTGATTTTCACTGTAAGACTCTTTTTAGAGCTATAAGATACTCTGCAGGTTGGTTTCTTTTAAATTCGTCACCAGCATCATGTTAAAAAGTACACTACTACCCAAACCCGTTTATGAAACGCTGTTGGCTTAACAGACCAAGCCTATGGAGCAGGCTACTCATCCAGGAGGTGTTTTTGTGCCAGTGCATGACACAGCTAAGCAGAGACAAGATTTGCTTTTATTTATCTTCCAACCACAAGTTTGTACCTGATTTTCTCCACACAAGTCAGTATTTGCAGAGCTGCTCTTACCGGCTTAAAGTGAACCTCTGATATTTTGTATGGATAGGAATGTATTTTAAATATGCAAAATAAAATCTACAGCAACAAATATATCAGGGGGTTAAGTTCACCTGGAGTTCTGGATTTACACTGAAGACTCCCTAATCTGCCTCCCTAAAATAGGAGAATCAAAAGAGCTTTTTATAAGTATTAGTTACAGCAATCCTTTACATTAAAAGATCTGTAAGAAAGGTCATGTCAAAAAGATCACAAATTAATCAGTATTATTCGGCTAATGCTGTTTAAGTATCTAAGCTTGCAAGCTTGACTTAATTGTGACATTACTGTTACTGAGCTGTGGTGACTGTCAAACCTCTCTTGGAGAAGAAGTATAGAAAAGACCAAATGTCACAGTTTTAAAAAGAAAGAAAATACTGCACAGAAATAATATTACAGCCCTTTTATTTCTTGGCAAGCCCAGAGATGATAATAAATAATGAGGACAGAGGAAGTGCTAAGGAAAACACAGGCCACTCAGAGAGCTGGGTTAATTCAAAAAGCATTATTGTGATACAAACACATACAAATGAATACATCCTTACTTCTTCAAGTTACAAAGGTTATTCTTAGAGAGTGGAAGACATGCCATGAAAATCAGTAGTTTTTAAACTGATGTAGGAGGGTTATGATACACTTCCATAAACATGAGGGACATGGAGTAGGTGAGAAGGGAATGACAGTTCACAGTCTCCTATCAGAAGCAGCAGAGGAAGCCAAACAGAAGTAGCAGATGGCACACTGAAAACAATGAAAGGACATGCCTTGCCACACAAACAGCAGTTAAACTGTAGAGTCTCTTGCTAACGTAAGTTATCAACATAAAAGGTTTCTTTGGGTTCAAAAGAAGTGGGTGGACAAAAGAACTGGAACAGTAACTTTTGCTTCTAATGCCATCCTCCATTAAAAATATGGCGAAATGCATCAATAGGCAACAAGCAGAAAAAAATTATTTATATTTGTATCTGCCATTGATAAGATTAACCCTGTAACCACAATGCTGTGCTGGTGTCCCATTTGGAGAGGGAATGCAGAACAATAGGGAGGCAGAAAAAGGCAACCGAAAATAAGTGAAGGTTGGATAAAATATTTTTTTTCAGTGACAGAATTAAAAAGCTTAATCTGTTTATCTTAACCAAAACATTGAAATCATTACTTATCAGCGTGTAAGTATCCCTAACGAGAGCAATGAAGAGCGATAAAGGACTCTTTGACTTAGTGGAGAAACACATTTCTAAAAGTACCAGCTACAAGCTGAAGCAGGAGAAGTTTAGATTAGGCAGGAAACTAGGCCATTAATCCTATCCTGTCCTCTTCATACAAAGACCAGTGGCTTTCCACAATTCAACTCAAGTTATTGAGCACAATGTATTAGCAAGGAGTGGCAGATATGCTCCCTGAACAGAGAGGGAGAGCAGACCTAATAGTATCTTTTCACTGAAGATGCTTATAAATCCGATGGAGTCAAGGATATCATTTTGCGTGGTTAGTGGGAGAGAAGAGAAAGACAGCAGTGAGCTGGGGCTTCCTATGGAATAAAACAGAGAAAGTCTGTTGTTAAAATTGGGAAAATCATCTGACAAAAAGGAGCACCTAGCAAATATGAAAGGTGACGCTGGACAGCCTGGGTGGGAGGATGAAGAGTGATGGATGTAAAGGGTAAATGCAAATAACTCCAACTAAAGCAACCACTGACATGACCCAAGCAGTGAATGACAGCAGCTTTAGCTGGGGTGGCTTGTGTAAGTCAGGGAACGTGGCAAACTAGCCCTTTGTCTGGGATCGGCATTCAGTCCCTTGTGGTTTTCAGTATGTTCCTACTTCTCAGTCACCTTCTGAAGATAAACAGCAGGGGAGGACAGGAGTCTGGGGTAACACATCCTCATAATGATGTCCATGAAGGGCAGAGAAGACAAAGAATTAAGCCTAAGATAAGAGCAGAAATAACAGCTTTTCTAGATACCATAAATATAAAATAGTTGGTTTGGAAAAGCAGGAAACCTTTGGCAGGGATTTAATTTTATTGGGTCAAAATAGCCATTAACAAAGAGTTATCTACAGAAAAGGAGATTATTTCCCAAAGATTTTCCTTAAATGTAACACTTGATAAAGAGACATCAGATCTATAATGGGCTTGTTTTGAAAGTAAAAGGGAGGAGGAATCCAACCAGAGGTCTGCGAGAACCAGGAGTTTTTCCATCTTCTTGGACTTGGAGCTTTTCATAAATCTGATTCACTGCTCACTCTCTCACATATTTAATCATTTGGCAGACTAGTTTCCCCAGAAGGCGATTTCAATTCAACAATGGCTATACAGCAGAGACAAAAGCTGGTAAACAGGGAATGATGGATGTTCGCTAATGTAAGCCAGTGTGAGAACGGAATGGCAAACACCTCATCAACAAATAGAAGAGCATAAAAATACTCATTATCAAGAATGAAGATGGTATTGAAAAACAAATGGGAGTTAAAGAAAGCCAGGGAGAGCAGTCTGAAGACAGAGGCGATGTAGAAGCAGGGATGGGTATGTCTGAGCTTGTGCTACAACACAGATGCTGTCCTTCAGAAGTCAAAAGAGGCATGTTCATCTTTGTAGCATGCAAGAGGCAGAAGTTGAAAACAGTTTGCAGCCCTTGTGAGCACAGCATGGGCCAGAAGGCATTGCTGCTGCCCCTGCTAAATGAAACTTAAATTACATCCTCTTATTCTGCTACTGTGTTGTGTTTCCTATATTGGTTTATGTCATTTTAAATAAACCCAATAGGTCTCCCAGCAGACTGGTCTTTAGACCAAGAGATTTCCTTCATTTTCCTTTTCCAAATGTAATCATATTGCATGGAGTTACAGTTCCATGTGCAACTTTGAAGAGTTTTGAACTGGATAAGATACAAGGCTTTCTTTTTTTTTTTTTTTCACACTGGGAGAAAGGACCATTAGGCTTTCTGAAGCTTTTTTGTGTGAACTGGAGACTGTGAGATCCACATCCCAGTCTACATGACTATTCACTTCTCTACTCAGTACTTCATAACTTTGCCCATGAGAACGATACAGTGTCTAAAGCTGGTCTCTGCCGGAGCGAATCCAAAAGAGGGCCATGACAACTATCAGAGGGCTGGAGTGTCTCTCCTATGAAGAAAGGCTGAGAAAACTGGGCTTGTTTGGATGAGAAGGCTCCAGGCAGACCTTAGAGCAGCTTCCAGTGCCTAAGGTAGGGCTACAAGAAAGCTGGAGAGGGACTTTTGACAAGGGCACACAGAGACAGGACAAGGGATACAAGGGATATTGGCTTTAAACTAGAAAGGCACTTTAACTAACTTTTAAACTAACTCCACAATCCCACAGTCACTGCAGCCAAGGCTGCCCCTGACTTCCATATCCCTGACCAGTTCTTGTTTCAAGTATTAGATCCAGGCAGATCATGTTCACCGACTGGCTCCATTAACCTGTATTTAGAAGCTCAGCAATGTACTCCAGAAGCCTCTTGAATTGCTTGTGCCCTGCTCTATTGCCCCTTCACCAGCTTTTAGTGTGGTTAAGGTACCCCATGAGGACCAATGCCTGTCCATGTGAGGTTTCTTCCATTCATATGAAGAAGGTCTCACCTCCTTCTCCCTGCACACACTGTCTGTAGCAGGACGTTCAGCACAGCATTGCCTGCATTGCTCTGCCCTCTGAACCTGACCCATCAGCTCCCAGCTGGCTTATTGTCAGTTTATTTTGACATTCTTTTGTCTAAACATTTTGCACAAACACAAGTGCGTAACACTTGCACTCAGGGGTTTGTTTAATGTTTGGGATTAAAACAAGAGAGTGACAAAGTGCTCTGGTTTATGTCTCCTATTCAGCTACACTCTGCTGCTTCCTAACTGCGTGCGCAGGGATCACGCTCAACCTATGTCAGCTTCCAGTGGAAAACACAAACATAAACAGAGGAGAATTAAGAAAAATGCATTAAGAAAATACTAAGAAGATCCTTAGCAAGGAGCCACAGCTGGAAATGTTTGTTGTCCATTGGTGTTTTGGAGTTTCTCTGATGCTACTAAAGCTCCTTCCTTTCTCTCGGGGCCATTCACTGTGAAATCAGCACATTTTAGATTTGCATTTCTGTAGCCAAAAGCCTGCTCATGAGCTTCTTTATTTTCCATTGCTTTAGGACATTGTGCAAATAAAGTGTTGATTTAACAGTTTGCATGAAAACATTGCAGTGACTAAGATCCATTACACTCCATTTCAAGTCCAGACACCTAGAGAATTAGCTAGATGTGCACAATTTACCTCCTACATAAATGAAGATTATAGCTAACTCCACTGAAGTCAGCGGTGTTAAGTCAGTGCTAGCTAAGATAAACTGGAGTAAAGTCTAAAGCATTCAATTTAAAAAGTAGGAAATATATAGAATAGAAGCAAACAGACCACAGGCTTTCTGCTACTGAGCGCTAACAACCACCTACATGAATAAAATTGGAGTAGGTGTGTGTTGGTTATTATTGATATAATTAGGATCTCATTTAAAAAAAAACATTTATAAATATATGAAAAGGTACAAAGTAAAAATATGCATCAGCGAGATATGTTATTGTAATAATATAATTGAAAGTTAAGGTTATACACCTGACATTTTCCCTATAGATAAATCTTACAGGATACAGAAGTTGAATGTTACACAACTTAATGCTGCCTTTAAAGCTATAATTTCAGTATTTAATATCCCAAAAGTTGCAAAAGATCAGAGGTTCATCGGAAACAAGAGGCTGTTGGACCTTACTTACTTTTCTAAGGTTTTTTGACCTAAAAAAGGCAAACTGAAGAAAACAAGCCATTCCTCTCTCAGATATCAGTGCACATGAAAAATGCTAAGATGAGAGCTGAAAGTCTTGTACTGACAAGAGAGCAGAGCTGGTAGGATGCAATAGAAAGCTCTGAAGCAGAGAAAGGTCGGGATCAGTGGAAGTTAAGGGATGAGCTCAGGGAGCAGCGGACAGCCAGCGCTGAAGTGGAGGTGGTAAAATATGACAAGAGTGGCTTGTGACCAGTGGCAATTAAAAGAGATGAAAAGCTGCTGGAAAAAGAATCAGGCATTCATTTAGGAAGCCTGACCATGAAGCGAACATATTCCAAGCCTAGGAATGAACTACGTCTGTGGATAATAGAAAACACAGTAAATCATATTAAGGAAGAAATCTAAAGAGGCTTTTCTCTCGTTTTGTACCTAAGAGTCTGAAAATCATTGCATTATTAGATTAGCTTTCAGAAAGGTAGTGATTCAATATCCCAGACTTATCCATTGGGAAAAAAAATGTTGGAAAAGAAGATTAATAAAAACCACCACTGCCAAAGCCTACAGCTGGAGAAAAAGAATGGTTTAGCTGAGTTGGGCTAACAAATGCTAGCCCAGGGAACTTGGGCATTGAATTCAATGGGGATTATGAAGCTTAAGAAAAAGCAGTACCAGCCAGCCATAGCTCAGGTTTTTCCATCATTGAGACAAGAAGTAGTGAAGTAGTTGCAAGTGCTGGCTGCAATTGTTCATACCCACTGTATGATTTCTGTCTGCCCTTAATGAGAGTCAAGGAGTAAGTGTTCATACCTAAAATCAGTTCTCACTTCTTAGTCCAAGTGGGACTGAGCATCTGCATGAAAAGAAATGAATCAAGAAGGCAGTTCATACGTTCAAGATGTAGTGACATCACTGTAATGAAGGATTTGGGAGACCCAGGCTTCATTCCCTGCTCTGCCACAGTACTCTTGCACACCTTGAGGCATGTCATGAATTCTCTCCCCTTGCTTCTCAGCTGCACAGCAGAGATAAAAGCTCCTCCCTAATTTAGGAGAGAGCTGTCAGCCAAAAAACTGGGGGTGCTCAGACATAACCACATCTTCTAAAGTCAAATCTTAAAATTCAAGATTCGGGAAAGGACTTGTTTTTAAAACAATGCTTAAACACCAGCTGAACTTACAGGTTTATTTAAACCATTATGGAATAATCAAAATTTAAGGGGGGTTCAATAACAGGACACTCTCATACACAGTCCTTATCACAGACAGAATCGTACAATCACAGAAAAGCCTGGGTTAGAAAGCACCCTAGATCATCTAGTTCCAACACCCTGCAATGGGCAGGGATGCTTCACACTAGACTGGGTCTCCCAAGGCTCTGTCCAGATTGGTCTTGAACACTGCCAGGGATGAAGCATTCACATCTTGAATCACATTCATTAATTTCTAAAGATGCTGTCAAAAGAAATATTAGCTGAAAGGGGTCCAGGAACTGAACTTCCAAGCTAGTCTGATTTTGTTAGCACAGCAGAAACAGGAACCTACCAGAGGGTGAAAATAACTTCTGATTTCATACAGTTTTGGTACCAAACTTCACATTGCTCTCTAAACTATAAATCAATTTACCACCTAAGTGTAATGCAAGCTAGCAAAGTATTTCATACTTACAGCAAACCAAACATAATCTCAACTACTGTGTGACTCACTCAGATGTAACAGAAAAAAAAGATCATAAAGTTAGATTAAGTTTTCTAAACCATCAACATATCATAACCAATCGGGGGGGGGGGGGGGGGGGGGGGTTGGTTTTT
>JBCJKH010035065.1:0-21073 GCA_039877255.1 Loriculus beryllinus
TGCAGAGTACTGAGCTGCTGCAACATAAACCAACAGAATGTGAGCACGTTAGCACCAAGCTGGCTAACCACAGGTAGCTGCTTACACGAAGAACTTCTTTAATGTCTCATTTTGAACCACTGGTACCTCCAAAATGTGGAGGTCTTGGGGGTGACTCACATGCATTTTGCCTTGGGGATAATTGTAACTGCTTTCATAAACAGGTGAATGAATGAAAGCAGATACATGAGACATTACAGTGCCACACTGCAAATTTGTTTATTTAACAACAGTTTGATTTAAAACCCCCAGAGTTAATCTGGGTGTTATGCAGTGCAAATGCTCCATTTACTTTGTACTTTCCTGGAAACCCAAGTTGTCAACACAAAAATTCTAAAAGGCTTCCTTCCACTTTAGTTTCTCTTCCTGTTATAATTCTGTCTTGTATTTATAAAGCCTTCCACTGATATATACACTATCTTAATTGAAAGCTTAACAACAGACAGCATAGTGGAAATGGCTCTTTAATTAGAGGCTCCTGAGAGGCAGAAGACAGTAACAGAAGGATGAGTGTTGGCCTTTGTTTACTGGAAGTAAATAAAACCGTGGTGATGTCCCCCTGCATCTGCTCAGCTGCTTCTGGAAGCAAGAATAGTTCTTAGTGGAGTACACATTTCCTTTGAAAATGAAAGAAACCGAACACTGAACACAGGACTGAGATGTCAATGATTCCCCTTCCTCTGTCACGTGATTTTTTTTTCACATATTATTTCCTCCCTTCCTCCCCCCATACTATTCGTTAGGCTTTGAACCTTCTTGTTTTCTCAAACTGGCAAGGTTCTACAATTTATCTGGCTACAAGTTACCTCAGAACTGTGGTGTGAGGCTCATCAGCACAGTATTTCAGATCTCTCTAAGAGAAAAAACCACTTCACACTCTTAAACGACTTCTTTTTTCAAGTTATTTTTTTCTGTTAGTATTTTTAGCTTTAACATCATGTGAATGAAAATGAAGAAATGAAGGACTCTTGCCCTCAGGATGCTTGTTACTGCTCCCAACAAATGTACATTACTGCATCAGCTTCTATGTATTTTGTCAACAGGACTGAGCCTAAGGATTTTGATAAAACACGTTATCACCCACTAAAATTAATAATGACACTGCATACCAAAATTGGAAAACAGTTTATGTTTTGGTTTTGTGTTACATTGTAATTTCCTAATCATCATTTGTGTGTGTGTCATGGTTTAGACAACGTGCTATTCATGATATGTTGAAACCCTCATTCCTGTGTCTCTACTTTTCACAGTTCTCCAGTATCTGTCATTCTCTTTCCCTCTGGAAATAACCTACTTACGATGTTATAACTAATATATATTTTTTTTCATATGAATCTTTTGTATATCTTGAATTGTCCAGATAATATGTATTTAGTTATATCCTTACCAACTGTTCTTACTTTGCATTTAAATTTGGAATATGATGCTTATCTATGTTTCTAGATACTCTAGTTACTCTGATAACAACTTGTAAGTCTTGCATATGAACCAAAACATTTTGCACAGGTGTTCCCTTTAGCAAGAGGCACTTTCATTTAAAGGGTCCTTCAGCAAGACTTAACAATTGTAGGTTCATCCCACTCTCATAACCACTACATAAACTTAATTTTCATGAAAGGAACACAAACCAGAGAGATAGAAATAAGGATCGACAATTTAAGATGTAGCATACTTTTACTACTTGTGTAACTGCAAAGAAAGAACAGTCTGTATAAAATGTCAGAATGTAACCAAGTGAATGCAACCTGCAAAGAAAAAGACATAGCAGCAGAAAATATTGAAAAGGCATCACAATAACAATTAAGGTTAATGACAACTACTAACAACACTGTTGGTAACTGAAAAGTTCTCAATGGCAAACTAGCAAGTGGAAGCACCTGTGTAAAACAGCTGTAGAATAAATCCAAACAGGAAATACGGGTATTTGATCCTATTTGATTCTGGGGACATATGTTGGAGAAATTATAATGTGGATGGATGGAGAAACACCATCAAAATTTTATTATCCTAAAAATCTGCCTTGGTATTTTTACCGGGAAAGAAATTTTAGGAAAAGTTATAGCCAACACTAACTTCTTAAAATGGATGTTTTGTTTGGGTACTGGCAGAAAGATGAAAAACAAGTATCTCATATCTGTGCTCTTTTGACACACTGTTTGGAAAGCTTTGTTTTACCTGCCCTTGAAATACTGCACAGAAGGATACAGTCTATTTTCACGAATGCTGAGGGTACACCAATGACATTCCCATTCAGGGATGACAAAAGTAGACCATTCTCAGAGATCCTGGAAAGGCTGGGTGATGCTGGTTTAAACATTGGTTGGCAGAAATGGATGTTGACTGCTACAAGCTGAACAGGAGATACCAGATCTAGGAGAAATACTCATTTATTATTGATTACTAATTTATCTGCAGAAAAAGAAATTAAAGTTACATTGAAATGATCCAGGGTTTTGAAAACCTGTCAGTCTGGCTGCTGAAACAATCTTCAGAGCTGTATGGTAGAAAAATATAAAGAGGACACAAGAGGCTAATTACAACAGTTTGAATATCTCAGGGATCAGAGAAAGCAGACACCTGTGCAAAGAGTCTCTGGTAACACCAGGCAAAACTGCCAAATGATGCTTCTAAGCAAGTCCATAGGTGAAGACTTCTTCAGAAGTAGATCAATAACTAAAGATCTGTATCTTGTGCTCTCAGCACCTTAACTAAAAGTGAAGGGCAGTACAATCAAACCAAAAAGGGCCAAGCACCAGTACGAAGAGCATCCTGTTTCATCCTGCCTATGAGATACACGTTGGCACACAGACAGATTGCAAACCATGACTAGCAGTGGGAGGCCAGCAAGCACTTCTACTTTCAGTTGCAGTTGTATGAGTGACAACCGGAACACAAGACTTCAGCGCTATCCAGCATTCTGTCTGCAGTTTTGTCCACAACTGAAATTAAGCTCAGATCCTGGCATTTTAGCAGCAATTGTGGTGAGGAAAACTGTACTGTTCTTGAAAGGCATAGGTCACTGTGCTACATAGTGAGCCCGTGTGTATAGAGTGGAGAGGTTGCTGAGTTTCTAATGCAAGGTCTCCATTTTGAACCGGCCTTTGGCCGGTTATCTCTGAACTTGACTGGAGAGAAAGTGGTCATTGACAAGATGTCCTCCTTTACTCCATATCCTGTGTCTAGCAGTTTCGTAGGAAATAAAATTGGTGTGAGAAGAATGCTTTAGAAGCTGAAAAAAATCAAACTCAAGTCCTTGTTTGGCTGCACTGATTTATGTGACCACACTCTTCATCTTTTAGCTATCATGTGCAGAAATATCATTGGTAACATAGGACTACCAACAGAGTCAAGGTTTCCTGACTCTATCAATACCCCAAAAATAAAAAATATCACCAGTATACTTATAAACATTGCAAGGTTCTTAAATAGAAAATGTTGTAAGACACAGAGTCAAATACTCATAAAGTGAGAAGTGTACTAATGCTGTGTAATCAACACTTCAAGGTCAGGCATGCTTTCTACTTATATATGGACAGTTAGGTACCTTTGGCACCTATTTGGCACCTAAACCATCGTCTCATTTCTTTGTTCTGGTGGTTAACTTCCATTTCAGTGCAAAGCTGGTATGGCATTTCAGGAAGGAATTTTTCTAAATAACCTTGTTACTTTGGTGACAGCTATTATCCCTGCTTATAAATCCTGTATTCCACATGAAAACATTTTGCAAGGTCTTCTCCTTAGCAAGGGATGTGTGCATGTGAAGAGTGCTTCAGAAAGATTTATCTACATAAACTTCATTTGCAAAGACAGGAACTTGAACTGCAGAAAGACAGAAATAAGAAACATAAATTTAATGCAGTTACAGGCTTGAGTAATTCTAACTGGAAAGAATTAACTTGCAAGAACCATCTGAAATATGAACACTGAAGCACAATTCAGCGTTCATTCTGTCTTTTCAAGGGCTTAAAAATAAAGATAAGGATTTCTACTTTAAGTAGAAAACTAAGTAGAAAACAGTTGGATTTCTTCTTTAAGAAAGAAGACTTTCTACTTAAAGTTTCCCAAAATAGATTTGGGAAAGTGTTTTTATCACAGATTATTACAATAAAATGACAAGAAATTACAGAAATAATAGAGCAAAGCAGGACTATTTATCTGGAAGTTGTCAAATACTAACCCCTTGCCATTCTTTCCACATGGATTGCTGTTATTTGTGGCTCTTCTGGCAATATCAGATGGATTTGAACTAGACTTGAAAAAATTTATAAAAATGTTGCTAGCTAGAAGAAAGAGTAAAAACAGGGCTAGGCCTAACTTCCTAAATGACATGATTGTTTATGCTGTGTTGGTTTTGCACAGTGCTGGAAACCACATTTGAGGGATGTTTCTAGAAATGCACAAAGGGGGAGAAGTGGCTGGGGTTTGTGCTCCATAGCTTGTGTGCTATTTGTGTGGGAAAATTACAGCTGGGAACTCAGGTTTGCACAGATGATATGGGGCTGTGAGGCTCATCTGTGCAGACTATTGCCTGGAGCAAGGTCCCAACGAGGGCTATCCAGGGTTGAAAGCAATACGCTGTTGGAAGGGCAGTGGGATATAGCTCACACTTTACATGTTACTTTTGTTTGCATTGTACATTAAAAATGTGATGAATTTGTTTTATGTGTGAGCAGGAGGCCATACCTTCACGACAGTACTACTGCATACTACTTCACATGACTATCATTTCTTGTCAGCAAAGATAAAAATGACCTGATGGGCAGAAGAAGCTGTGAGGTGGTAAATGGTATCTGTTTTTTTGTCTTTTGATTAAAATATGCTCTTTTTGCCTTTAAATAAAGAACAGCGACGCAAAACCTGCAAGCCATTTTCTAAAATATGCTGATAAATTATCTCATAAAAACAGGACAGTTTGCCAACTTTATGCAAAAGAGAAAAGGAATAAGAAATAACAAACATCAAGCAATGGAAAAAGTTATGCTCACTAGATAGAATACTCTAGTACTCTACTCAATTAAGTTCATGTCACACCCAATCTTACCATTTATTTTGCTTGCAGGAAAAGAGAACATACTACATCTGTGCACAGCTAGCAATTGTGTAAGCCTTGGCTATTAGTAGACACATAGAGAATATACTGAATGTTCTATTCTTATACTGTAGTTCCATAATGCATCCAAAAAGCATTACAAAAAGTACAAATCCTAAGATTCCTATTTTATTTTTGGGCCATAGGTAAGCAGGCTTCTATTAACTTTTACAGTATTACGCTCTTTAAAGTAAAATTAAGGACTGAACTTTGTGTTGTTGGGTTACTGAGTAAAAGGATAAACAGTTCATATGAATGCCATATTGTGCCTTGTTGCAGTTTTCTCAGGTGATGTAAAAAAACCCCATCCTCCTTTCCCAGCTCCTCTGCAGCCTACCCAGGCCATCTCTGGGGCTGTCTCCCTGTGGGCTAATTGTCCAGGAACAGCTCTCAAATCAGGATTTGTTTTGGTACCCTATGAAGGAATTCAGGTAGAAATGGTGGTGTGTACTTCATAAGAGAAGAGACATCTCCCTGTTTATCGAAGTGGCAGTGTGAAATAACCTTGAATGGCCATGATTCAATGTACCAAGAACATCAGCTTCAAGAAACTAGGACAGTACAGGGTAGGCAGGTCAGGTGGATGCTACAAAACTACTGTCAGTAGTATGTCTCAGAACACTGAATTAGTTTGTCTGGATTTATGTATTGTATGCTTCCATACAAATTGTGGCTTTTAGAGGATTTTAATTGTGGCTTTTAGAGGACTTTTGTAGAAGATTTTTTGTTGAGGTCCCCCCAGTCTTTAAAGGGACACAAGATTTGGACTCTCCTGTATAATGTTATAAAGCAATTCTTACTTCAGCCTTAAAGCAAATGTTAGGAGATCTCTGTCTCTAAGGACATGTAATGTACAACTAGCAACAAACAATCTGAGGCAGTAGCCAAGCAGGAAAGAAACTCAGAATCATGCATTAACAACCACTTGCTTTGCAACCCAAGATTTCGAGCAAATTAACTTTTAGTGAGCGCTCCTGTCTCAGTGCTCTTGTCAGCCTTTTGTAGTACATGGTTGTTAGCTGAAATATATTTCAGTTCCAGATTAAGGCTGTCCAGTCAGATGGAAAGCTGCTCCCAAGCGAGAAGAGCTCTTTCTTCAATGTCTGCTGCTGTTTTCCTCCTAAGGTGGTCCTCACAGCCTCCATATGGGTAAACTCCCACCAAAGGAGGGCTGTTCCTTTCTCCATTGACAGTACTGTCTCTTAGGCAACTGTCTCTATGTCATATTTTAATTACATAATATTTAATGATTTATGTTAATTGTTGACAATTTCTTCATTGTACCACCATAATTGAATTTTGCAGGCAAAGCCCCTGAGGAAGAATAAATTAGTAGTCTTATGTCTTTATTATATCAGGATTTTATTAGCTGCAGTAAATAAAGTAGTTTTGTAAAATGACTGCCATTTAAACATCAACTTTCTGAAATTACAGTATCACACATAACAAGCTACAATGTCAATTCAGTAAGCAATCCAGAGGCATCTATGTAAAGATTTCTGGTTACTGGTGTTCTTTAAACATCAAACTGCTGTGAGTACCAGGGTCCTGTTTCCGTTGTGTATTATGTGATGCTCCTCCCACAACTGTGGAAGCCTGTTAACACAATTACTTTCAGCTAGTGGGGAACATATTCAGGCTGTGATAATGAACCCACTCAGTAGAAGTGATTCTGAGAGAAATTCCTTGGTCAGGGTTTACCAGATATTAAGTGTAAAGACTGAGATGATTTTTATATTTAATTAAACAGAAGCAAAATAGAAAGCACAACAAACAATCCACCCTCTAAATACTGATCTAAAGTTTTGTAATTTAAGAGCAGCAAGAATAATTTTTCATTGCTGCTGTTTGTTTTTATATAGTGCTTCTATTGGCGTTTTTCAGCCTTTAAGGATCTTAGAAGCTTGTTTGCATTCCCTTTTCCTCTTGGTGTTTCATTTATAGCTGGTATATTTGCAGATAAAGTATCCCTTTACTAACCAGAAAGCAAAGTTTTAATCTGAGAAAATTCATCTGGGTTTTCTTGAATGCACAGGGTTTGCTCAGTGCTCCCCTGTAAGAGGTCTGGCAGCACATGTGGTAAGCTTTACACTTTCATACTGTCTGCATAGAATAATTTTCCTCCTCCTTTTCATGGTCTCTGTAGCGCTGCTTCTTTGTTTGAATATATTTCCTTTTTCTTCTCCTTTGAGATTACTCACACTGCTCAAGTTCCTTTTCTTCTCTTTCCCTCAGCAAAACTGGTTCAAGTGGCACAGTTTGCTGTTAAACAAAAAGGATCCAACAGGTGACAATTAATGTCTGTGCTCACAGCCAACTATCCCTTAATTTATAATTTATTTTCTTTCCAAAGAGAATTATCTAGGTTGGACAGTGTAAGAGAAAAACAAAAACCTGCTTTAGACTTTTGTTCCTGTCCACAAGGAGATTCTGATGCTCTTTGCGCAATGGACCCACATCTCCCAGTTGGTAGGCAAATATACTGCAGCAAATAGTACTAAGATCTTAAAAAGGACCCATCATGCTTGATATCAATACAAACAAGAGCCTCACTGAGTTGGAGTTTTTAAGATAAGTTCCAAAATTAAAGCCTTTGCTAAACCATAGATAAACTAAATATAACATCATTTAAAACAGGTCTGGGCTGGGATCCTGTGGTTTGACTACTTTCACATCTGGGGAAAATCTGAATGTATAGATTTATTTAATTTCTCACCCCCACTTCAGTTGTGATGATTCTGTGTACTGTAGAAACATACACAGCTGTATCAAAGAGATATACAGAGATTCTGATGTGCCATTATGTTTATTTAGGATGCATTAATTAAATGTGTCATTTCAGAGCATTTCAGCACAACTTAACACAATTTCATTAAACGGTTCTTGGAAGTAAACCTAAATAAACATACAGTTTAAGCAAACATATTAAAATAATGCCCTTCATTAGGGCATGGTGCAATTAGAGATGTAATTTAAAGATGAAGAGCTCACTGTATGAAGAAGTGCTTTCCCATTTGAAATCTTACATAAAAACTACATTTAGGAAGATCTGCTATTCTTCGCAGTTTAATTAAAACCTGCAGAAAATAACAGAATGTAACAGAACAAATGTAGACAGCACAAACAGAGCCAGAGTTTCCTGACTTTATCAACAGCCCAAATATGAAAAAAAAACCAAAACCCCAATTTAACTCTTTATAAACATTGTAAGGTTATCACATAGAAAACATTTCATGACGGGGCTCAAACATTCACAGATTTTGAGAACTGTACTAATGCTGTGTAATGAACACTTCAAGGTGAGGCATACTTCTATTTATTTGTAGAGAGTTAAGTATCTTTGGCACACTTTCTAATTTCTTTGCCTTGGTGGTTAACTTCCATTTCAGAGCAGAAGCTTTGCCAGAGTTCTTTTTAAGTTCAGTGGGACTTACTCTGTTGAGAAGGACTCTTACATCCTTAACAATACCAAATTTCCTTCTTAGTTCATTGTCTGTTTCTTGAAGTGCTTCTTTCCCATTTCTTTTTCGCAAGTCCTCTTCAGATACAAACGCAGTCTTGCTGAGGAACTGAAACAAGAAAAAGTAGAAACTGACTATATGAAAGTGAGTGTTGGATAGCCACTTTCCTCCCTTCCCAGTTTATCTTCACACCTTGTTTCTACAGCCTTCCCTACTTCAGGGATATGGCTTTTCATGAAGAATTTAATTCAGGAGTGACCTCGCAAGCCAGCCCTTCTCTCTTCTTTCACTGTTACTTTAAAAGGTGATTATGATGGCACTCAGCACCTGGTTTCAGAAACCCCACCTTCTCCCTTGGGATTTTTTTTTTTTGCCATTATACTAAATTTAGCCCTATTATTCTCTAAATAGCAACAGGCTGCTCCCATTGAGCACAGTGCTTTTGTCCTGTTCAAATACTGAAAAAATCTTGATGTATCTCAAGATGGACTTTTTTCTCAGCATTGTTTAATCATACTTTCTTTTTTAACTGTAAAGTCTTGATGACCTGCAAGCTCTACTTTGACTTACCTACAGTGACTATGTCCACTGGAGTTGCTTGGCTTCTCCAAAAAACTGAAATCAAAACCATCTCACTTATTTTACACAGCACTCATCCAGTTATAAATATGCTGAATAATGCACTTTGCATTCATCTATATCCAAGAGGGAAATTACTGTTGCTACATAGACATTCAACTGATCATCATACATTACTACCTGTTGCCTTTCCGCAGTAGAAGGTGAGGACTGCTTGGGCTGAGAGATGGTAGTCATTCCGTGTGAAGAGCAATGTGTTGCATTGGAAGTTTTATCTTGGTTTAGGGGGGTAGCAAAGGTTGTAAGACATCTTTCCTTCCACTGTCCTGACAGCAGTGAATGTGAAACTTCAGTTGTTACGTCACGGATAATACTGCATGTAATGAGCCAAGCTGTGGTCTTCCTAAGCAACATACCACAGCCATGTACTTCCATTTCTGCTGGCAGAGCTTCATGACCCATTACATACAGAAGGTAGACTTTCCCATCACATATCATTAGAGCATTTCCCTTAAAGAGAGGAATTTCCAGTTGCTCTTCAGTAGGACATTCGGACAAAGGTGGTACAATGTAAGTATTCTTATAATCCTTATTTTTGGTATTGGTCAGTGATTTTAAAATTTCTGAAACAACACTGCTACATGACTTTACAAGAAGAGGATATGATCTTGCTGTCCTTCTGTCTAGCTCTTCTTGTGCAAGCTGATTGCCTGGGGTTATATGGGAACATATCACATCTTCAATTACTACATCAGGACTAGAACAGTGTCTTGTTAAGGCTGGACTCATTGGTATTAAATACTTTGGAAAATTGTTCCAAATAGGGCTGGAAGCGTCTTTCATCCTTACTACTGGCCATACATAAGTTACAACTGGTATTTCTGTAGCTTGCCTCAGCTCAAAGATATTTTTAGCTCTGGCTGACATTAGTTGCTGCAGTTTAGGTGGGAAAGAAGAAAGTGGTATTGTTGCGATTCTGGCTTGAGGTGGTATCTCTACATCATGTTTTAAAATCTGTGCTTGAGGTTCTTCCATAACCTTGAAAAGTTCAGAGATTCCTGAAACCAATGCTGTGTCTTCTTGGTCAACATGAGTTAGTGAGAGGCATCTTTGCAGAGGGTGATTTTCAACTGAGGCTTCATTACTGTGAGCATGAAGAGCTGTTGAGAAATTCTCTCTCTCAGTAGAGGTCATGCCAACATTTTCCAGCATGTCAAAACTTCTGGTAGAAAAATGTCCTCCACTTTCCAATTGCTGATACTTTAGCATCAAAGATGTAGTATTGGCTTCTGTCTTCAGAAAAGCATTATGGTTTGACTTAAACTATTTTGTTTAGACAGACAAGCTACTGTGATCGGGCAGTCAATCAGCAAGGCTTCCAGAAGAAAGAGAGTGCAGTAGGAGTTTCAGTAGGTCTCACCTATATCCATCTCTTTTCCAAAGGGCTTCATTTAAGCAGCCTGGCACACTTAAAATAAAAGCTGACATAAATTAAAATGTGATTATATATTTGTAAATGCACAGAGTGATTTTTTTTTCCAAGTTAACTTTATTTAACTCAGAATAAATAAATTAAAAGACATTAATATATTTGTGATTTAACATTAATGAAAGCTCATCTAGCCATAAGGATTTTTCCGTAGTAATAATTTGTTCTGAGATACTTCCATTGTTGAATTAAATTGGAGTAAGTTTCTGCTTGCTTCAATAGGAATTTGCCCGACAGCACAAACTGCTGATTTTGTGCTATCAGCACACGATCCATTTTGTTTAGATGTACTACTCCCTCACATAAGAAGCTGCAAATGTACAAATAAATCAAGTTTAGATACTTATCCAACACATCTCAAAACCTGCTAAGCACAAGTGTAATTGTAAACTGCTAAAGAACTAAAAGTACGTAGTTGAATTTACAGTAGAAGGAAAGACAAAATTTAAATTTGTATGATGAGAAAGGCAAAGACTCTGAGATGGATTAAAAACAAATGAATTTTTAATTAACTGATCCTATTCCAATGGTTATGTTCTCCCAGGAGTAACCTACTTACTTTAGACTTGATTTTCTATGAAGGAAACATAAAAACTCACAACTTGCATGTCAATCACACAACTCTAAGGTGTTTCTTAGCCTCCCTGAATATCAAAAACCGCAACTATAAAATAAATATCAAAAATCTGAATATCAAAACCAAATTTTTGCCTCGGTAACTAAACAGGTTCTACTATTTAACTTACAAAAAGAAATGTAATAAAGATGAGTTCAGTGAGCCTCTGTTCAGGATCATGTCAATTAACCTTCCCAAGTCCCTTTGACTAGGAAACATATACAAACTTAAAAATAAAATGAACAGCTTCTCCTCATCTAAGCCATCCCTTGCATTTGTGATGCATGTATCTAGATGTAATCATGTAATTCCAGGGGTCTAATCAAGAAAAATTAGAAATATTTATATGGATTGTCAACAAATTATTTGAATAATTGTTTAAGTCCTTCTGTAAAAGCAGGTTTTTTTCTGTGAATACTTTTTTTCTTTGATTTCTCTGAGTATTTTCTTGTTTGTGTGTTTTCCACTTTTGGTTTTAGGGATTCTATCCCGCATTGCCATGTGATAAGGCCAGGACAGGTCTCCTACCCCAGAAGGTCTGTTACTGGCCTCTGCATTAGCCTTTGTACTCTCTCCATTTGCCCTTAGTACTGCTCCATTAAATATTCATCTTCTGCTGTGCAGCCAAAGGAATGGTTCCTCCATAGTGATTGCTACGTAATAAGGAACTTACTATGATCTTTCCAGCAATGGGATTTTCCTCAATATCCCTAAACAAAACAAAACAAATCCCAAAGACAATAATTGTTGACATATACCTTAAAAAACAGAAAGCCTCAGAAACCCAGAAACACAGCAATTAAACTGAAATAAAAAAGGAAATAAGAAAGGTTTGTGGTTTAGAGGCAGAGTAATCCTGATTAACTGTGAAATCAGCTGAGATAGCTGTGGCAGAGAAAGTCTCCTTGATGCTCACAAGCCCCAGTCTCTACTGAAGGCTCTGAATCGATTGATGTGGTGAAAAGGCTCATTGCCATGGTCTCAAATTTTCCACTCTGTGTGTGCCATTTGAAGACTTCCTAGCTAGCTGTCACTGCCAAACAAATCCCACCAAAAGCACATAAAGCAAACAAAATTTGCTTTACAAATCTGAACTATTGTGTCACTGTTGCAGGCAAGTTTCTCAAATTCAGACTGTCAAGGTGGCTCAGAGCAGTGCAAGCTGCCCCATTCTTCTTGCAGGTACCCAAAACCCTTGTGAATATCAGCACTGTCCAAGTGGTTTTGTTTCTCTTGCCAGCAAACACAGGCGAGCATATTTTGCGCCACTACACTGAACAGTGCATTTTTTGCTATGTACATGCCACAGGGGATAACAGGGAATGTAACCTAGATCTCTGCCAAATTTTCACTGTACTGATGGTGCTGAACTTATGGCCTATAAGCTTGGTATGACTCAGCGTAACAATTATTTTGACCTATAACCTGTTCCTGGTACCTTCATTCCTGGGAACCATGACGGAGCCAGTGGCAGGCCTAGTGAAATATTTGTTAGTGGCAGCATACTCCCAGCCACCATCTTTCCAGAGCAATTCAGGAGTGCTCCAGAACATGTGTGTACCTACATGCAGCACACACTGCATGTGAATTAAGCCTAGGACTCAGATCCAGGCATGTCTCCATGCACCAATTTTTCAGTCATCTTGGGCACATTTATCTCTTCCATTGCCTTTGGAAGACATTCTGGTTTTTGTTCTGCCAGAAAATCTGGCCATCGGTTCTCTGTGGTATCCCTCAGAATTAAAAAAAGCAAAAGCTTAGGTGACTGTGGTGAATCTAAAATAAGACCACTTTAAGAATCCCATGCATGACTGAGGACTGTGTTAATTCACATATTACATTAATTAATGACGTCTTCAGTCCTAACTCTTTGCCATGCACAGCAACCAGTAGACTGACCTAATCTATCAGCACTGGAAGAATCAGAGAGTCTCAACTCCAGCATTTTATTAACTGTAAATAGCAAAACACACTAATGAAAAATGTACTGTACCTTACAGTTCTGGCAGTGCACATTCTACTGTGCAGCAGTGACTGCAGTCATGTGATTTTGCTAGTCCTTGAGCTTCAGAGATAGCCACTTGTGTCATTGATCTCAAGGTCCACAATCCTTTAAAGCAGAACCTCAGACTTAGGAAATAAGCAGGATAGATTGCTTTACTACTTCTAGTTTACTTATACAAACCTTTTTGATCTGAAGTGACCTTGCAATCTAAATTTTATGATTGTGACCATTGCCCTGGCTTCATCAGAAATGAAGGCAGCAAAGAGTCCTAAGAGAACTTACAAAAATATCAAAATTCAAATATTTTTCCTTATTTTTGATAAAAATGTGCATATGAATATTGTGACTGTGAATTCATAGGAACATTTATGTTCTAATTAGCTTATCACTTGTAAAACTTATAATCTTAATTTGGTTATACTGTTTTTTTTCACATAGCAGCAATTCAGGGGAGGATTCCACGGCTATCCCTGAGAAAAGCTGCATTCCCTGAAATACAGGCATGACTGCTGCTGGCGTTGCATAGACTGGTTTTACCCAGACTTGATCAAATGTATAGCCAAAGTGCCTTTCAGTTGTTAAGTACCCTTATTTCAACACTGGTTCTACATGGAAGGGTCACACAAGTCTATAAAGGAAGTGTCTCAGACTTTGTAGTGTACGTTACAAAATACAGGTAATTTAATGACCTGTATATATAAATTTGCTATATGGTTTAACATATGTAGTTTCTTCCCTTTTGCAACAGTTGGCCTGCACTTTGGCTATCAAAAACGCTGCAGTGTTCAGGAAGAAATCAGTTTGGACTGCTACTAAAATGGAAAAATATTTTGGCTTTAGTACACTGTTGCAGCAGTTCTTTCGGTTTCTTAAATTGTAGGCAATTGTTTTGGTGAAGTGCTTCTTTCTGAGAAGCAAGCGTTAGTACGCAGGTTAGCACCCTCCAAGGGGCCATGTTTTGCTGATAGCAATCCCTGCTCCAGGAACTGAAGGTGAACAGTGTATGTAAATTGTAATGGAAAACACCTTGTGAGTCCAAGTCTGAACTGGCCTTCTGTCCTACCTCCAAAGGCTATGAGGGCTCTCACAGTTTTCACATCCTCAATAACCTTCATGCCCCTTCTGCAGCTGAGGTACGTCTGGCTGTCTAAGCAAGGCTACGACTGCCGCACAGAAACGTGTATTAAACTTAACGGTGTGTGGTGGAGGGGATGGGGCATCAGACGTGCCTTACTTACAGCTCTGCGCTACTGAGTGTTTACATGAGCTGTCAGTCACCTCATCAAACGCGCCGTTCCTTCTACTGCAACAGCCGCCAACCGCCACGCAGCCCCGCGGGCTCCAGGGCCGCCGGTACCGGACACCAACCGCCGCCACCGCCGCACCGGCCTCTTTTGGCGCCAACCGCCGCTGCCGCCGCCCGCGGGTCCTCGGGCTGTGCCCTGCCCGGCTGTACTGCCCCGACAACCCCACTAGCTTCCCCCTGTGCTCACCATCTCTCCCCGCTGTGGGGCCGGGCCTTCCCTGACACTTGTACCGGGGCGCGAACGCCTGAGTCCTCGTACCCGGGTCCATTCGGCCTCCGCAAGGCCGCAGCATACAGGTTCCCCCCGGCCCGGGGCGGGCAGCCTCGCCTGCGGCTCCCCCGGCTCTCACAGGAGTCCCCACAGCGCCTGCGGCTCCCCCGGCTCTCACAGGAGTCCTCACAGCGCCTGCGGGAGGGGCTCGCTCCTCCAGCCCGCCCTGCATATCCCCTGAGGCCTAGGGCGCTCGCCCCCACCTTTAGAGGCATCATTCTCGAGCCAGACCCTCACTGGGTGCAGAGAACAGACATCACTCGCCCCAAACCTGCCTCCTGACCTTTCCTCAGTGCCGTTTTCTTCCCATTGCCAGGCAGCGTTCAGGAGCAAAAGCCCTTACATCGCTGCGGCAGAGGTGAGTGCTGAGTCCTCCATCCTGGGCACGCCAGGGCTGCAGAGGGGAGACAGCAGCCCACTGCCACCCCAGCCTGTGCCAGCCTTCCTTGCTTTGCAGAAGTGCTCAAGGCCACAGGCATCGCCTGCCCGAGCCCTTGGTGAGGGTCTGCTCCCACAAAGGGGCTATGGTACGTGACAGCCATGCACCAGGGCTTTCCCCACAGGCCAGCCGGGCCTCACCATGAGGCAACTCCCCCAACCCAGCAGGGAGAAGGGGTCTGTGGTCCCTGCTGCTCTGCCACACTGGGAACAGTGCCAGGAAGCATGTGAGTAAGCAGCCAGTTTAATCTGAAACACTTTAATCAGGTATTCACATAAGCAGAGGATTAGTTAATAGGGTCTCTTGTGATCATATAGTCTCACACTTATGCAGCACAAGAGTTTATGCAACGAGTTGGCACATGGTTTGCACCCAGGGTGATGGTGCTTTGAAACAGCCTACAGTTTCAGAAAGTGCTGCAAATAAGCAAGATGCTTTACTGTTCCTATCCAGTTAGTAGCTCCTGTTGGAAAACTGCTCAGGGCAGAGTCAGACATTTTGTTTTAGTCTAATGGGTGAAATAAAGCTAGAGAAATATAAGCCAGAGATATAAAGTGGCTGGTGAGATGAATTATAAAGATAACCACCTGGTGCTCCATGGTTGAAAGTCTAACCACCTTTACTGAATTTTTCCAGCAATCATTAGGTTAAGTTCAACCTGTAACATGAATTTCCTGGTCTTGTTCACTGTCAGCCACCTCCAGCCAAGGATCTACATTCAGGCAGTGGACATATTTTGTACCTGTCATGTGAGGTGAACACCCGCTGTCTCTGGCTGCCCATTTCTGTAAGGTTGCTGATGTTCAGTATTTGTTTTTTCTTAGTGTCTAAGGATGCCTGAGACATCAAGGCCACTTCCAGTCAGGTAATAAAAAGTTAGTCCTTGCCCCAGAGAGCTTAGGAAGCAGAATCTTCAGAGAGGGAATAAGGACTTTTTTTCCCTGTTCCTGCTGACCTACAGAGTTTTGCTGAAATGACATCCCACTGTGATACAGACAGGAGCAAGGAGCATAAACATATGTGGCTCTAGCAAGATATAACTGCTTTATTGTGGCCAGCCTCAGGACTGACTGTGACCTTCAGCACTGCCTCTGAGGACATTCAACATTAGCCACTTATGTGCTTATCAGCAGATGGGCATGAAAATAAGAGGGAAGGAAGGCATGGGCTGAAAGACAAGGTAAGAACAAAGTGAACTGACAATTTTGCTTTTCCCTCTCATCTCCTCTTTGCCACCAGCTTTTATGTTTGAGCTCAGAGACAGTGAAAGTAAAGGAGGAGAAACACTCTGGCTGACTCTGATCTGCCTACCTACAGCTTTCAAAGGCTAAAAAGAAGTATTTTAGAGAAGATGAGAGCTGTGACAGAGAAGGATGCAGAGATGTTAACCCTAGCTAGAGACATCTAATTGGGGATCAAAAGCACAGCGGATGTTCATATTATTTACTCGTGTGTGTGTGTAGGAAGGAGGAATGTAATGTGAGGCAAAATTATCTGTACATAATTCCCTCATGAAAGAAAGAGTAGCTTGGCCCTTCACTGTACTGGAACTTTTGCTACCTTTCATCTGTTTCATATTCCCTTAAGTAGAAATCTGGTACCCTTCCTCTGGCATTGCCTTTTCTTACATCCCGCAAAGCTGAATTCTATCTTTTAGTGCTACTCAAAGCTCAGTTCAGTCAGTCACAAATCAGAAAGGGAGATGTGGCAGGAGGTTGTGTGAGGAGATTTGAAAACCATTTTGCTATAACCCTTGGAAATGCTAGTTGGTGCAATCCTGGCTCATGGATTCTCTCTCCCCACTCACAGAACTTGGTACTTATACTCCTGTAATCATTCATGACCTTACATCTTTGTCAAAAAATTACTTTAGAAGAAAGAAGAAGCAAAGAAATGTCAAGAGTTTCTCCACTGAGTTCCTATGACTGTGGGTCCTTCTGGAAAAAGGGCTGCAAACCGGAAGGCTGTGTTCATTACCTGCTCACAGCTTGGAAGGAGGGGAGAAGGTTTCAATAGCAACACTCAATCTGCCTTTTTCACATTCATTTTGGAACTTGCTAATCAGTTAGGAAATAGTTCAGTGATAGAGCACATCACAGACACCGAGTAGACATTAGACTTAATCTTGATGATATTTTTTTGTTTGCAGAACTGTTTTTCTTTAAATGCCTAGGGAAAAAATCCCAATTTCAGTGGGTTGTGGACCAAGTCCTAGCATATCAAGCACTTGCTAACAATACACCTGTGTTTATTCATCGTGTTCAGATGCTGATCTGTGACATATAAATGCAATGTACTGCACACATTTTGAATAGAGGCGGCCTCCTTCAACTTTTGATAAATCCTGCCTGGGAATGATGCATAGCCTCAAAGGGGAAACTTGAAAATAGGTAAAGGCAAGCACCCCTCCATAGCCTGTACAGCCCTAGAGTAAGCCCTGACCTCCAGGGCTTATCAGAATAAAAACCACCAAATAGATATGATCATGGACCTGCAAGGAATCAACCAAATTCTGCACAGGCTCCAGGAAAGTACGGGTCTGGTACTGTTCTGTATTGTGCAACTAAACCTTGCCAGCATGTTGCAGAGCACAGTATAGACACTGGAGTGCATGAGTTCTGTGGGTGTGAGCTCTGCGGATGCAAGGTGCCCTGCACAGCGCGGTGTCAGCATATCCTTCCACACCGCTGTTGCCAGGGTTTTTCCATCACCCTGAGCACCTGAGCTCCATATTCCCTCTGAGAGCTGACACCGTCCCTCTTCTTGGGAAGCTGTAATTTGCAGCGCTTGCCAGCAGGTGGCACAAAAGACTTAACGGTTTGCCTTTGCTGCCTAGCATAAAATGGACTTCTAAGATGCCTGTCTAGCTTCTGCTTAGCTCACGGACCTGATAGCACTGTCAAGTGTATACTCTATAATGAAAGGAGGTTCTCCAGATGTCTTATGGCACAGTAGTAATGCTTCTTTACACACACACACACACAAGATTACATATGATCAGATTGTGTCTGGGTAATAGAAGGTGCAAAGAAAAAGGTATTGAAATGCCAGCTCTTGTGAGAGCAATAGACTGATAGAGGAACTCCTGCTCGTGTCAGAAGGAGTAATCATCAAAAGCTGGATCTCATGCACAGAAAGGGCACCCTTTCAGCAATTAAACAGGGAATAGATAGTGACATATGAATAAGGGCTCTTAAATACATAAATGCATTAATACAGCTGTGCATACAACCTAGGAGGGTACCAAGCAAAGCAGAGGCTAAAAAAGCTCTACCTGGTGAACCAGAATTAACTAGATTTCATTGCTTCTATGCATCTTTCACAGCTGAACAGATTGATTACACTCAAATATCCTCCTTTCTAAGTGGATCTGCCTATTGCTGTTCTTTGCTGATGCCTGCTCCCCATTGATTTTATCTTGCTACAGTCACTAGGGAGCTGGATGCTTCATGGGCAGCAGCTCTGTAACAAAGATGAGGGAATTAATCTCACACTGGTGGACTCATGAGTCTGTGTATGGCTCTGAGCTACTGGGTCACAGGAGTTATCGTCAGCTTTTCATAGTAATAAGTTCAGCTTCCTGTGCTTGGGCACAACAGTACCGCATGAGTCAGTAGCATACAAGAGCATGGACTGAGCTAAGGACTGTTGTAACCTCTGTAGCCTGGGACAGAGCAAGGCTTTGCTCCATCTGCATGATATGATTTCTAATCTTAGGAACAAAGCCAGCCATGCAGAAATGAAGACAAAGATGAGCTGGAACACCAGGGATTGGGAAAAGAGAAGGAAGGGCAGCTGAGGATGGACTGAATACTAGTGCTAGTTCTGTGGGGCTGCTGTACCTGCACCCGCAGCTTTTACTTAACAGGTCTGAAGACCCCCAGGGCCTGCCTCTGCCATTCAGGGTTATTTCTCACTGCGCTATAGATAACTGCATTCACATACTTGTGCTTAAATCTTTTATATCTCACTGGCACCTGAATTAAGAGGCATTTCAGCACTGAATTTACTCTTGCTTTAGCATCTGGCTCCCAGAAATGACAGATCACAGTGTACCAGGAAAGGCAATAGTTATTATCAGCCTGCCATATACAGTGCCAGTGCTGACATCAAGATTATTCTGGCCTCAAGGGAGCACAGGAAGGTATGGTATTTTGAAACAGAGCTACAGAAATGAATATAAAAGTCACATAAAGCTTTGCTAACTTTCTGGCTTTCTTCCTCCATACTTCCACCCAGCTGAAATATAATGACTATGTGCTAGGCTTGGAAAAATTAAATGAGCAAGAAGAAAGTAAGGTTATGCCCAGTCCTAGAGAAGTTGGAGACTCCCCTCTGGACTTGCAGAGCTGAGGGGAAGGCAACTGGCACCAGCGTAATGTTTCCTTGGAGCATAATGCCATCTGCTGGGACTTGCTATTAGCAGATGAGGTAGCTCAAATGCACTTCGGATAAATGAGTCCAGCAGGGCTAGAAATCACACGCTGCCTCATAGCCATGTTAGCAGAGACAGAATGCAATCACATTTTCAGTTAGCAACACTGTATGATTTAATAGAAGTGTTTTTAGAGATTTGCATTCCTTACTGCCTAATACATTGCTACAGAGTATAGCTGTATATACATCCTACACTACGTTCAGACTGGCTGTTACTGCTGTAAGCTTTTCCCTCTGGAATGAAAAAAAACAAAGATCATGTGTCACGACAGGGCAAATGAAACTTGCATGGTGGTGCTGCATGAAGTGTAACAGCTTGCCTAACAACATGGTTCTCCAAGGACAAGGAGAAGAAAAACAGAGACCACAGCACGGGCATTCAAGAGTGTTTCTTGAATGCAAAGGCTGCCTGTCATGCAGGGACGTGAATAGGCACATGGCTTTGTCATTGCTGATGCTTTCCCAGAACAAGAACATTGACACATTGCTTTGGTTCCTCCGCAATACTGTTGTGAGGAGAGCAGCACAGGCTCTTCAGAGCTGGCTGTCTATGTTCGGTGGCGATCTTGGTTTGGGGGTGGAGTTGAGATCATTAGATGATTGGGAGTGCAAGATGCTAGTACCAGTATTCTCCAAATTCAAATCCTAACCTAAAATGTGACTGCCATGTAGCTTGAGGACAGATGTGGGGCTGGAGATTTCCCTGAGCTGTTCCTGTGAGAAGTTTGTCCACACAGATTGTGTATGATGACAACAAACTGGGAAAAAAACACTCTGAATGCAGGTGTTGCAGTCTTTTTCTATTTTTACTTCTGGTCCCTAGGGTTTAGGGAACCTGGATATTTGGGGTTTAGGAAGATTTTTTTGAGTGTCTAACTGTTTCAGGTTGGCCAACTGGTTTAAACCACTGTGTAGGCTCCATTCCTCATGTGTGGTACTTACACAGTGATATATGGGCTGGAAATCTCTCTGCAAAGGGTACATCATGCTGGATCTTGTTTGATAACAGTCTTTTGGGAAGATGAGCCTTAACTGTCTCAGCAGCCTCTTTCCTGCTTTTGAATGCGTGTTGGCTAGAGACTTAAATTTTGCTTCATGTCTTGAGGTAGCAGGTACCTTTGCAAGTACACATTTGAATCCTACTTCTCTCTTTTCAGTACCTGCTGTAGTGAGGTATACAAACCTGGCTTGAAACTGTAAAGGAAATGCTGAGATAAATCTTTTTTTTATCAGTGGTCTTTTGGGAAGGAATTGTCTTGCTCTGAATAGCAGCCTTCCAGTATCTGAAGGGGGCCTATAGGGATGCTGGGGATGGACTCTTCATTAGGGACTGTAGTGACAG
>JBCJKH010035065.1:25369-41805 GCA_039877255.1 Loriculus beryllinus
ATTGCTGGCTTCATGAGCCTAATTTGTCAGTAATCTGTGCAAAAAATGAGTATTGCTTTAAAAGTATTGAATTCCTTGAGTTGGACTGTGCAGGCTTTCTCAAAGTAAGGTCCTTTAGCTAAACTGACTTCTGATGTTGCTGACTTTGCTTCCTTCATTTTGCTAGCATAGCGGCTTTCTGCTGGGAGAAACAAACCCACCATGTCCATTTCAGAGGCAAAAAGCTAGGCTGGTGCTTGTGTTTGAACCAGTATCTGATCTCTGCGTAAGAGTAAGTCTAGGTCTCTGTTGCTAAGCTTCAGCTTGTGATAGTTTTCTCTGCTTATGCTGGTTAGGGACTGAGTGGAGCAGCAGTGCTGAAAAATGTCTGAGAGGCATCACCGGGTAAGAACTTGTGTGGCTCTTTGCATGGGTGGTACTGGGACATGGTGGTATTGAACCAGTCAGTACCTAAACTCTAGGCTTTGGTCCTAAGCTTGGTAATAGTGTGAGGATTTGATACTCTTTTGTCATTGTCCAGAAGCAACATCACATGGCCTTTCCGGTTGTTTTGGAATAATTATTAATGTATTGCTGATGTCTAGGATGCAGTGCATTTCAGTTGAAAATACGGTTTTCTGTCCTGTCTTGAGCTCAGATGAGGAGGAAGCTAGTCCTTCTCTCCTGTGGAACAAAGCAAAAGACCTGTTGAAAGCTCTGTGACACATTGTGATTTATGCTTCATAGATTTATCAGCTTTGAACCTTTTTTGCTCATCACCTGCAGTGCTGCTGGTACAAAGTAATTCTTGTTAGCTGTAGATTTGCTTCTGCTGGGAACATCAGAAAATTTGAAGAAAACAGTTTTACTAGCTGTGTATGAGACTAGAGCAGCTAGTAAAAAATTGGTACTTCTTGATATGGAAAGATCAAGAAAGACTGAAATGAACCCCCTAATCTAGTTTCAAGGTAAAGCAGAATACATAAGAATATCTTCGTGCCACCTGGTAGTACGTGTGTACTTCAGCATGTTATACTGCTCAGCTTGTACTGGACATGATGTTTTGGTAATTCTTACATACACTACTTCTACAACAAAAGTTATTTATTTTTCTGATTTTCACAATTCTTTTTTCCACAGTATATAAGCTTTTTTATTATTTGAAAGAAGAGGCAACTTCTTGGAGTATTCTTGAGAGAGCTGAAATGAGGGGTAAAAGCTTGCTTTCTGCTTCCATCTGTCTAGTTACAGCAAAATAAATACCTGATGACTGGTACCATGAGATGCAGTAATTTTGCTTGAGTTCTGGTCTCATGTTTTTTACAACATACTGTACCCCAGAACTGGCACGGTTATATACATTAAAGGATGTGCTGTGAATTTATTCAGACTTCTGACACTCAGTACTCCTGTGATGGCAAACCAACCACAAATTCCTGATATGAGCTGTTGCTCCTTTGAGCTATGACAGAACTGATCTTTGGCAATCTGTTAAGTGTTATTCTTCAGAGCAGACAATTCCTTATCTAACAGGATGGTATACAGTCTCACTGGGCTTGGAGTTACTGTTTACATTGTCTGAATCATTTAGGCAACTGGGATTGGTTTTGATTGACTGATGCTCCAAAGATCTTTGGCTGGACCTCAGAGCTGAGCTGAAATGTTAAATTTATTATTTTTGGTAATAAATTACTAGGCATGAGATCACAGTGGCCTGCTTATGGGCATGATACCTGTGAAGTCAGGAAGCCCATATGCAGTTCTGAGGAAAAATATCATCTACCTGAGACAGAGAGAGATACAAAGTTGGTGTGGAGTATACGGCTTGTTTCAGACTATATTACCAGGTGCCTTTGCTGCAGCAGAATAGAGTTCTGCCTCTGGAGGGAACCATTAGTCACTTGCACTTGTCCTCCACCCACTGCTCTGAAGACATGTATCTAATGGGGCTCCAACCACTTAACACTACAAACTCATCTTTTGGCCATTGTCCAGGCTGCAGCCTGTTATCTGGTTGGGCCCTATGATATGTGGTTAGTCTTAAGCACCCATCCAGAGCTGCACTCTGATACCTGACTGGCAAGTGAAACCCTTCTGGTCCTTGCTGAAAATTCCCTTTGTTGCTTGTAACATTTATGAGTCCTGTGGAAGCACTAATTAGCATCAGGCCTCACTTCCTTCCTCAGGCTTTGTTAGAGAATCTGCTTTATTCTGAAAGAGACTTTTGTGTACAACAGGTGCACAATATCAGGTGGGGAGAAGACCAAGAGGGATCACTTGGGCAGTATCCTTACATTAATCCACTTCCAGATATGGGCTCCTGATTCATTAATTTCTTTGCTATTAATATAATTCCTGTTCAATTCCTGTACACATTCCGGAAGCCATCATGATAGTAAAGCCCTCTTCCACACTATTCATCTTACCAAATGCAAAACTTGATGGAATTGCAGATAAGCAGTTTTATACTACATATAAATAAAACTTGTGAGAACTGGCTTTTCTGTTTCTTGTTAAGATGGCAATGCAACAAGTTCTGTCTTATATGAACTTCTGGTCCTGGCATGCATGATTAATATGATGTCTGTCCACTGTGTGCCAAGGTCAGCAATGTGCATTTCTGACAAAGTGGACTTACAAGTACTAAAGTACTAAAGTACTTTGGTTTTAGATTATTCTGATGTATTTTTTAACCTTAGGTCCACAGGAAGAACAGGCCATTTAAAACATTTTCCTGTAAAGAGTACTTTATAATGGCCTTTTTGATCTTTTCATTTGACTGTTAAAAGGTAAATAAGCCTATATTTTTAAAGAGCTTCATTCTTATCAAAATTTTAAGTCTCTCCTTCATCTGTTATTAAATTGCACATATGGTTGTAGTCAAAATAAAAAAGCAATTGCCTTGTGTACCTTTTCTTACTTGGCTTACTCCATCAAACATTCTAGTTAAAGAGCTTTCAGAAACTTTAGAGAAGGCTTGGGGCTCCAGGCATGTTGGAGCTTAAACCTAATGCTAGAGCAAATAGCTAGAAGGGTTGGCATTACCAGGTTGGAGCTGCTGCTGCTGTGGTTCATTAGCCAAAATGTTACTGTTTCTGTTCTATGGTTGGGGGGCCTCCAGCTTAGTCCTGTGTGGCTGTTTCTGTGATAAGACTCCTAGTGTGGGAATTCACAAGAAGAGTGTTTGAAAAACTCTCCTTCTAAAACCTGCCTGGATTGCAGACAGACTAGGGCTAGGAATTTTAATGATTCAGCATTTCCCTCTTGAGTTCATTACTTTTTCCACTTTCCCATTTATGCGAGCCTGCCATACTTTTTGTACTTACAGTGCAGCTTAAAATTCAGCTTGTTGTCTTGGATTGCTTTCTCACTGAAGCATAGTGTTTGTTGCCCTATAACATACAGCTTATGTATTTGTGTCACTTCCTGTGTGAGTGACTTTGTTCAAGTCACCACAAAGACATGCATGGCGAACGGCTGCTGCTATAATATATAGAGAAAACATTGTGGAGGCATTAATTCTGAGAAGGCATTGTGACAGCAAAAAATGTGAGCTATGGAGATAAATTTCACTCTTCAGTGTGAAAGCTGACTTCTGCTATACAGCCTTAGGTCAGAGTACAGATCAGTGGTGGGGTGCAGACTTTGAATCTTCTGCACCATTTGCTTGCAACCACTGAAACACAGATCTGCAAAGGTGAAGGTTGCAACATCTGGCTGTTTTAGGGGTCCCATGACATGGCTGAATACATTTTCTCCAAATCAGGTGATGAAGAAAATAATTATTTTAAAACATTGTTTCTGCTTGTAGTTTAATACTTACAAAGTGGGGGACTAGATTGTACAGAGTGTTGTGGTAGCCACAGTTTGGTTTTGATTGTCTATAAGATTTTTATTTTTTTTCAGCTGGTTCCACAGCCCTGCCCATCTTTTCTGTGCTTGTAGATCAGAAGACATTTTTGTAAACCCATTTGTTCAGAAGAGTGTTGTCGGACTGAAAAATCACTGGGTATCGACTGCTGCTTTACTTGTCTATAAAGTATTTGCTGTACTGCTAATATAACCACTGTCCATTTTGAAAGGGCCATCTTAAAGTTTCGAGTGCTTTCAACTCCTTAAAAGTTTGTATCAGTATGAACAGAAATTAATTTACTCACCCTTTGGTGCTCCCTGGAATTACCCCATTGATTTAAATGTCACTTTTGGTTAGAAATCAGGTTGTACCATGAGGTCTGTAACTTCTGAGCATGGCCCTGCAGATACTCTTAACTACTGTTATGACAGTTCTACATGAGCTGAGATGCTTTAAGCATTTATAAGCCCTTAAAATGAGCTCGTTAAGCTGGTTCTGCTACAGGAGACATGACCTTTCTGGTAGCTCATAAACCCCTTTGAAATGTGTTAATATTCCGAACAAAGTCTTTGGGACTATTATATTACACCAACAGTAAAATCCATTTAAGGACTTAATGGCCATGCTGGTTTGGTACTAGCTATAGCCATAAATAGGATACAGGGTAGTGACTGGAACGTAATGCTTTGGTACTGATTTGTGGTTTCATCTTTGCATTATCTAGCATATATATCCTCAAAGTATTTTAAACTGCAGGCTTCAAGGATATGAAGAAGTCTCCCCCTCCTCTGTCTGCAATAGAACTTTGTTCAGAGAAAAAAGTTGAGATGTGGGAGCCCTGTTAAAGTAGGTTATTGCTGTTCAGCGGTTTCTTTGCACTCTTTCAGTCTTTCTATGCATCATATTATGAGCATTTTCACCATTAGTTGTGAGATGGTAGAATAAAGTGATTTGGAAGATTTATTGCAATGAGCCAAACACCTGAGTTTTTTTCTGGCTCTCTTGCTGAAGCATATGTACAGTTTGTTGACCTGGATTACTTTAGCCTGAAGAAGCGGGTTAAAACCTGGGCTGTATTTAGCAGGGTTCTGTAAGTGGACTGGAGTTTGAGTTTTGGCAATAGGTATACATAGTTCAGGAGTCATTTAACCAGTGACTGACTGTCTCAACATGCTATTAGCATGTTATGCCCTTCAGCTACGTTAAAGAGCGTGTTGTTAAGAAACCAGTATGTGAAAGAAGATGGCTTTTTGTTGGGTTTTTTTGCTGGGTTTTTTTGGGTTGTTTTGTTTTGTTTTGTTTTTTTTTTGTAGTGGCGGTGCTGTGGTGGTGTGGTGTGATGTTGGTTTGGTGGTGTGGGGGTGGTATGTTGTTTTGGTGGTGGTGTGATGTGGTGCTGTGATGGTGGTGCAATGGTGGTGGTGGGGTGGTGATGGGGCGAGGGTGGTGTGTTGTTGTTGTGGTGGTGGGGTTGTGGTGTGGTGGTTGTCGTGGTTTAAACCCAGCCATGCATCTTGTTCACTCATTCAACCCCCCTTTTCTTTCCCTTCCCTTCCTCCTGGAGGGGTGGGGAGAAGAATCAAAAGAATGCAACTCCCACAGATTGAGATAAGAACAGTTTAGTAAGTAAGGTATAACATAAATCACTACTGCTACCACCGATAATAATAATGATAAAAGAAATAACAAGGGAAGATAATACAACACCTCACCACCCACTGACAGATAACTCACCACACCCCCTCCGGCTGAGCACTGACCAATACCAAGTCCAACTGCGCAGTCCACTAGCCCTTCCAGGTAACTCTCAGTTATATCCTGGGCATGACATGCTGTGGTATGGAATACCTCTTTGGTCAGTTTGGGTCAGGTGTCTTGTCCCTGCTTCTTCCTGGCCTCCCCTCCTCCCTGGCAGAGCATGAGGCTCACAAAGTCCTTGGTCAGAGTAAACATCAGTATTACCAGCTCTGTTCCCAGGCTGAAAGTCAAAACACAGTGCTACACCAGCTACTAAGAAAGAGAAAAATCGACTGCTACTGCTAAACCCAGGACAGTTGGTGGTGTGTTGTGGTGCGGTGGTGGTGTGTTGGGGTGGTGTGTGGTGGTGTGTGTTGGTGGTCATGGGCTGGTGGTGTGTGGTTTGTTGTGATGGCAGGGTGGTGGTGTTGTGTTGTTATTTTGTTGTGGTGGTGGTGTTGTGGTTTTTTGTGATTTTATTTCATGTCATTTTTATTTTTTTTTTAATAAATTGTCACTTGATGCCAGAGGTGTTAGCTAAGTCCAGGAGCATACCATATCTGACTAGCTATTGCGCTCAGCTACATGTGCTGTCACTTGCTCGGTTCTTTCAGTTTAGCATATTGCTTGAACACATGTGGCACTCTGTGAAAAATGAATATTGTATTACAAAATGAAGCAGAGGTTAGCAGAGGGCTCCTCTTCTGGAGGGAACTGCAAAATTCTGAGTTGGAGATGTCAGTACCTTTGGGGATCAGTGCACTGCTTTAATTGGTAAAAGGTATGTGGTGCTTTGGATATGGAAATAAAGACTGAAAAGGATATATCCTAGTATTGGAAGTAAGCCTCATCTCTTATACTTGAAATGTGACTTGTTTATGCCTAGGCAGTCTTGTAAGAAAGCAGTTGTTTGTTATATCCTATTGCGTGTGATTCTGAGTAGAAAGGGGGCACATTAATGCCACCAGCATCATCTCATTCCGCTGGAGCACAGACCTTGTTGGATGCTATCAAAGGCAGGGAATGCAATAAAATCTGTTCCTGCTCAGTAAATCTGTCCAGTGGTAGTGGTCTGCAGCTGGTTTCTTTTCAGTTACGGAGACTGAAGGTTTTTTAGTTTTCTCAGTAAGCAGTTAAGAGTTGCTTATTGTCTGTAAATAGGACTAAGATTTTTCTTACTTCATATGATATGAAACTGCATATGCAAAAAGAATATTGAGTTTCTGGATGCAGATTTTTGGTATTAAGTGTACACTTTAATTTCTGTGGAAATGGGCACTAAACCAATAATCGAGTAAAATAATTGTCTTGCAGAAAACATGGGAAGTGTGAAAGTGAGATGCTCTGACAGAATAAAAAGGGGACATAAGTAGCTTTGGAGTAAAGGTAATGTTTCTCTACACAAGAATTTGTTCCTCCTCCTTGTTCTGAACTCACCACTTCTGTGGTATTTAGTGAAGAAATCTGTCAAGCATTGTATTATGGAACACTGTTGGTCAAAGTCTGGCCAGGTATTGCTTACCTCTTTGTGACTTTTGCAATTAGAAGCTGGCTTTCTGGTAAAGCATAAACCAGCCTTCACAAAAGCACATACTACTGAGAGCAGTGGTTATCTTCAGAGTTTCTACTTTCTCTCATCTCCTGTCAGTCTTTACGTTTTCTGTTTAAATGTTACCTGCTGCTTATTCTTCTCATTTTCCAGCTGCAGAGAATGTGAGTTTTTCTCTGTAGAGCTAATTACTTAGCAGTAGACCTGGTTAGAAGTTTTTTAGATGGAAGTTGGAGGGGAATTTGTTTAGGACTTTGTTTAGTTCTTTTGTTTAAGACTCTTGTAGTCTTAAGGGAATGTAAAAGCAACAGAAAATGCCAGTGACTGTGGCAGTCTCCCAGGAAATGAGAAATCCAGGGTAGCGCCTGCTTTCCCTGATTCCAAGTAGTATCCTAATTTGAGTCTACTCATACTTGAGTCTACTCAGGGAGGGTTATGTTGCACAAGTCATAGGGGTCTGGGTAAATATTGGCTGTTGATTATTCTTGTTAGGAGAATTGGGAATTGTGGTGTTCTGCTAAGGAAAAGGGTGCCTGCTTGAAATGTATTACTGTAATAAGCTGTGGACACCTTAGAATTTATTTAGAGGATCCTCCAAATAACATAATGCTTATCTCAAGTATTGAAATGTTTGGAGTCGTGTCAGTCCCCGGTTTGTTTGTTTTCTGTAGTCTGTGTAGCCCACACTTTGGTAGAAAGAATACTAGGCTGTTACACAACACTCATTTCCATAGCCAACATTTTTCCACCTCTGTGCATGTATCCCTTCTGTTCTTCATGGCAGGCTGCTTTATCCACAATAGCAGCTCTTTATGGGAAAGGTCTTTCACTCTGAAGGATGAGGGTCTTAAGGCAGAGATTTGTTAATATTGTCGTTATTTCTGTAACTTCCTGGGACATGTGAGGGCACCTGGGCTATTCCATGTTACACATCTTTTCCGTTTTGTACGTTTAGCTTTCGAAGCCTGTACTGCAGTTCAGATCAGGTGGAGGCTTTAACCTCATTTCATATTGAGTTAGAACAGCAAATAAAATTCTAGGCCCTGAATGCATACATTAGCTCAGGCTGTGCTATCATTTACAGCTGTATCCAGAGCAAACTACTTGGGGATTGAGATAAAAAAACAGAGGTGGGGCATTGGAACTGAAAACAAGAGGGGGAGAAGAGACACATGCATAATCTGAGGTGGAACATGCCAGCAAGTCTCTGTATTCTTTAATAATAAGAGGTGGTCATAAACATGAAGGGAGAAGAAACTGTTCTTCCTTTTAAGTCATTCTATACAAATGCCCAAATAATAAATTATTCTGTAGAGTGTTTTTATGCTTCATATGTCTTGCCTGTGTCAAAAGTCAGTCTAGCCACTTGTGGTTTTTTTAGGCTAGGAATTATTCTGTACAAGATTAATTACTTGTTAATGTAGAAACTGTATCACTGCTGTGTTACAGAAGCAGCTGCTTTCAGATAAATTGTATAGTGTACAAGAAAGAAATCAAGACTCTAAGCCATGCAACTGTCTCCTTAATTGGTATCAGCTGATAACCTAAGCTACTGAGGTAACTTACTGCAGCATCTTAGAACCACAGAATCTTAGAATCATTTGGAAGAGACCTTTAAAGATTGTTTAGAGCAGCCCCTTGCCATGGGCAGGGAGATGTCTCACTAGATTGCTCAAAGACCTGTCCTTGAGCACTTGGCAAGCACAGCTTCTCTGGGCAGCCTTCAGTGTCTTGCTGTCCATGTCATAAATTATTTTGATGTAGTCCAGGTTACAGTTAGCTTTCTGGACTGCAGGAGCAAGTTGCCAGTTAATGCCCAATTTTCCATCCACCAGTAACTCCAAGTCCTTCTGGGCAGGGCCACTTGATCCATTGTAATTCTTTGGATATGACCACCCAGCAATTCCTTATCCATCTCACAGTCATCGATCAAACTGGTATCTTTACAGTTTAGTGGCAAGAATTTTGTGGAGGACTATATCAAGGGCCATACAGAAGTCCATGTAGATGTAGTTCTCCGCTGTCCACTGATGCAGGCAGTCCATTGTAGAAGGCCATTGAATTAGTCAGGCTTCATGTGCTTCAGTTTTATTACTGTACATAAAATGTTTTCTCTTACACATATCTGCTTTGCCTCCTGCCTATAACAATGAGAAAATGTTGGGGTTGAAGTGCTGAATGAGGCTTTATGTCCTTCATCTTGGCAAAGCTCAATTAGGCAGTTTTTAATTATTCAGTCTAGAATTTGACAGACACTGGTAAGCTTTCTGTCTTCTATTTTCCTTTAGTTTGTTTTGTTGGTGTGTTTTTTGGTTTTTTGTGGGGTTTTCTTTTCTACTAGTATTACAAGATCTGCTTTGATAAATACTGTTTTCTCTGACCTGATTAATAGGACAGTATTTCCAATTCCAATTGGTCTGTTCAGTCAGGGGAGAATTGGAAATTCAGAGATGGATCCAGTTCCCTGTTGGGCTGAAGTGTTTACAGGTAAACTGCATCCTGGAGAACACTGTGCTTTTGTCTGACACCAGGTCTTGCTGCTAAGGCTCAGATTTGGAGTGTGATAGCTGTAGGGGTGTGAATAGTTGCATCTAAACACCAAAAGAAGCCAAGAGTAATTCCTTGGCTGTACAGCTAAGTAACACAGTTTGACTGACATCCAACTGCCTTACCTGTCCTTTTCCTCTTTCCCTACAGGGTAACTGTTGTGAGACTGCATTGAAAACAGTTGCTAAGTCATCTTGTCCTCTAATGCTGCAGCTAGGCATTGCCTGGAAGAGTGCTAGTTGTTGTGGGCCAACATGAAGGACAGTTGTGGTAACAACTCGGATGATACTATGTACTGTTCAAGCTTGTGCCATGCCCCTGTCTTAATTACAGATGCAGTCAAAAGACTGCTTTATAGCCTGAGAGTCTGTTTAATCTTCACACAGGATGAATATAGCCTGTGTGATAGAGACTGATGTGCCTGAAAGTGGGATTTACGCTTAATGTGCTTGAAGCTTAAAACAGGCATGCAGGTTATATATTGTGTTCTAGTAGTTGTGAAGTTGACTCACGACTCAGTCACAGTCAACTCAGTGCCAGTGCTGCTCACAGACTCAGCAGAGCCTTCACTGGAGGCAACCGGTAGTCTGCCTGTATTGCTGTGTACACCTTCAGTATGTGTACGTGTGGAAGACTGGGAGTTAGGGGCTAGTATCTGTGATTCAGTGCTCATGGCAGCAAGTGCTGACAGAGACAGACCAGAAAAAATAACAAAAGCATTATGTACTGAAACAAGATTCTTTTATTTCATTGCAGTACAAATAGAAGTTACTTTGCTTTGAATGAAAGTACTGAAACTAAAAGATGAAGCAGATGAAAATACATTCGTGTAGTAGTAGGAATCCTTGGATATCAAAGCAGTGAAAAATGGTATCTATGATGCTGCAGCATTGATAAATAAAAATATTTACATAGCTTTAATGCATTACTTCCTTGATTTAGTGTTACATCATTAACTTAGTTTCCAGCAGTGCAAGGTAGAACTGACAATGCTTAGTCATCAGTCTTACAGCCAGTGGTTACCCAGTGTTTAAAATGCACTAGTACAGCAGCAACACTGTGCCAAGCCACCTCTCCAAAGCCTCACCAAAACCAAAGTAAACCTCAGTTCTGATAACCTTGAACTTTGGTTATGGATAGTAACATGGTAAACAGTGGGCCCAGTTCACAGTCAGATAACATGAAGTCATTGTATTAAGTATGAGAAAGTACTGTTTAAATAAAAAAAATAAATAAAAAGATTGCTACATTGTCATCCTGCAGCACCAAACACAACAGCTGCTCGGTTTTGAACATCAATTAGAGCACTATTTTTCTGTTTGAATCAGTACAGGTCATCTGTTTTCCTTGTAAAAGCAGGTGAGTTATGTTTTCAAAGGTGTCAAATCATAGGGATATTGTGGTTTGCGGTAGAGTCAACAGCCTCATTTACAGACTCAGGGTTTTGGTTGGTTTTGTTTTGTTTTTTACTTAAGTAAACATGAATTAGAAAGGTAGTCCTGTGAACCAAGCCCATTGTCAAAAGGAAGCATATTTCTTGCCAAATTAAAAGTCTTTATGTAAGAATGTGTTTTTAGAATGGATTTGAATAGCTGCTGTGTATGTTACTAAAATCATGTGTCTTCCTGCTTGCACTTTATACCAACACAAAAATTGGATAAACATGCAGGAAAATGTAGCATCATATAGAAAATAATGTGTAAAAAACCATTTAGTATCTTATATTAAAGCATTTACACTGCATAGGCATTCATATGAGGATATAGTATAATAAAACTCATCAAATATACAAGCATGCAGCAGTTGCCTTATATTCACAGTTCTAGAAATGACCACACATTGATTTCCTCAAATACAAATTGGATTATCCAAAATAGATTTTGCAGCCACTCTCCTTTGCAGTGGCAAACTATGTTCTCATGTGCATTGCAGATACTGACCTATATAACAGGCCTAAGCTATGCTGCTGTATGGTACACATCTGTGATAAATACTGTGTTTTGAAATAGGAAGGATAATGAGAAGTTAACCATACTTCCCATAGCAGAACTTGGAGACTACGCAGTGCTTGAATTGAACAAAATATATAAGCGTATTTATTGTATTCTCCTTAGAGAGTAACACTGCCACCTTGCCACATATCTAGCTACTGCATAAGCTGGCCATGCAGTTTTCAAAATAAGTTTAGACAGATTTTTTTTCTATTTGATACTTTATTCCGTCAGAAGAGGTATAGTAGTAAAGTTAAATAGTATATATCCTTTTTGCTCTGCAAACTTTACAAAGAAATTCTGCTACGTTGTGTAGGGAAAACAATACAGTGCCAACAACACACTCTGAGATTTAAAATACATTTGCAGAGAGGTCTTCTTTCTTCTGTTGAAGAAAGTGCTGTTGGGTACAGTGGGGAGCTTGGGCTACCTTAACTGTCACAAGATGACAGTACCCAGCTCAGACCCCTCGGTGGCTGAATACCACCTGGAGGGTGAAGTTGAGGTCGTGTGGCTTGAAGTTGTCTGTGGTTCTGAGTTGCTTGTTATTGCCTAGCTTGGCAGGTTAACCTGGTGTGTGACTCCAGGACAACAGCGAGCAAAACACCTGGAGGCAACGCGTGTGTTAGTTGTGCAAGGCTTGCAGGGGATTCAGAAACAGCATGTAGGAAATAGCTTGAAAAGTAAAAAGATGAGAGACAGAAGGGGAGATAGAGGAAACATTTGCAATGAAAAAGTGGAGTGAGGAAAAGGAAAAGAGAATACTGGGGCAGTGGTTGCTGTTTTCTCTGTTTTTTGGGTTTTGTTTTTTTTGGTTTTTTTCAAAGAAAAAAGTATAATCCTCTCTGGAATGTTTAGTTCAGCGAGAAACATTGCCCTTTTTTTATAAAAAAGTGAGCTTTGGCACATGTGTAATGTGTGAATGAAAAGGTGAGTAGATGACTGTGGTATGTGCTATCAGAAATGGTTACATTGATGTATTTCTGTGCTGTGGGCCAGGTGTAGTTCATTATTCCGTAACTTTATATGGGTATATTCCTGTATTCTAGTAAATAGTATGTGGCCCTTTCTAGAAAGAGCTGCACTATTTCCTGTCAGTAGGACAGCAGTGGAGCAAGTCATTGTACTAGAGATGTTCCAAGCTCTTCTGGCACAGATGCTAAGTTTTCCTTTGAGGATGTGTCTCCATGCATGTGTGTGGGGACCTTCAACTCTTTGTTTGAAATCTGATACAAGGCTATTTGGAATCTGAGATGGGGGCATCTGAGTGCTTTTATTCTATTAACTGGCACTTGGAAAATGGGCTTAAAGGTTATTTCAGTTGGCTTGCTTGCTGCTACAGATTTGTTCACTGTGACCTCTGTGTTGACATCTGAAGACATAAATGTTGGGAGAAGTGATTTTTTTTTTTTAATTTTTTTTAATGATTATTTAGCAGCAAGTTCTCTATAAATACAGAACTTCATTTTTTTGCCTGCCATTTAGGCTGCATATATGGACATTAGACTTTGAATGCTGAAACCTTTGTACCATGTATCAAAGCTAGTGGTTCACGGCAGTTTAGATGTGGGGACTCCCACAGACATAACAGTGTTTTGGTTTCTAAATTCCAACTTCATTAATCCGAGGCACTGCATTGGCCTCGGATTCTTTTTCCAATTCTTTTTTAATTAACATTGGCAAAAATGAGAGTGTGTTCTGGTTTTGGTCCTGATTTCTTATGCATTTCAATATTTGTACTGGGTTCTTTGAGTCCTTCACTGAATTTGTCATTCATTTTTTTTCTTTCCACAGGGAAAACTGCTATAATCTAATTTGGAAATGCGATTATCTAGTTTGAAGATATAACAATCTAGAGATTGTTCTAATCTAGTTTGAAGAATCTGGAGCTTGTTAAAAGCAGATGTCACAGCTGTCTTGAGTACAGTGAGACAGAGGAAAAGGTGGTCTCCTGAGAAACCTGACAGTTTGCCACAAAGAAGTTATTTAGCAGTAAGCTCTGAGCCCTGAGTTCCCACAGGTATGTCAGCTGTGCATCATCTTTTGGGAATTGATAGAAGTTGGATGTGTAAGATCTTTGCTTTTCATTTTGAAACTTTTATCATCAGCTCTATTTCTAGTAGTAACCTGTGCTATTCCTTGAAAAAAAGAGACAATTAATTCTCCATTTTTACCTGCCTCTTTCACCCTTCTTAGAAAGTGAAGAAATTGATTCAGTTCCTAAAGACAAGGTGTATTTGACTTCTCACCTTATCATGCCAAAGTTACGTGCGCAATTTAGTCGTTACAAATCTGGTTGTATGGTAAAGAGTGGCTCACACAAGGTTAAAATGAAGCCACCAGAAGAACCTCTACCTCATTTAAAGTTTGCCAAACATCTTCCCCACCACCCACCTTCTTTTTCCTCCAGATTTAGCATGTGTCTCTCCAGGTGGGGAACTATATAAGGACACTGGAATTATGTGTTTGACCTCCTTTATTATGCTTTCTCTAATATCACATTAGGTGGGGAATCGCTCAAAGGAGAAAAGCATGCTGAGCAGCCAGCAGTTTTCAGAAGCAGCAGATAACTAAAAATATTTTGTTTTCTTTGCTTGGCAGGCAGTGACAAGTGAAAACCTCAACTGGGTGGCTGAAGAAGCAGGAGACAGTGAGAGGACAATTGAGAGCAGAACAGCTCTGTGACATTTAGAAAGAAACAGGTGTCACTTCGAGAAGCCTCCTGCTTTTCTGTCAAATTTCAAGAAAAACATTGAATACAGGTACAGTGTTATTTGAAGAATTACAAAAAAGGAATAATGTGGAGTAATTTTATACTGGGCAAATCTACTTGAAAACACTTGTTAGCAAGTCTGTCAATAAAACGTTGTTCCACACACTCCAATTTGAAGAGCTGCTCAGTTTGCTGTCTTGCTTAGACAATGCCTTTAATCTTTTGTGTAAAGATTAGTTCCCAATTAAAACCCCTATTAAGTCTCTCAAAGTTACATTTGAAAATAATTGTAGCTCCTAGGTAATTTATGAACTTGATATAATAGCACTTGGGGGGCGGAGGAGAGCGTAGAATTTTTTGTTTGTGTGATTACTTTGTCAGATTTGATTACCTGATACTTTTGCTTAGTTTTCACCAATTTATTACAAGTTCAGAATGGTATCTGTCTGATTTGAGTGTGTATTCAGGGAGCATATGCAAATGCTGTATGTGATATGTAATTTACAGGTGTGTGCTATGTTGTAAATCCTTGCTTATATAACAAACACTAGAAAGTGCTAATGTACAAGGAAGAGCCCCATTTCAAGTACTGCTTTACTTCTCAGTATCTCCTATATAGAAATTTATGGGCTTTTATTCATGCTGATTTTTCTCTTAAGTTTGTAGCTGTTAAAGGTTCCTTCCTCATTCTGAAAACAATCATGGGAGTTCATTTGTAGAAAGAAAAGCAAGGTGAATGCCTAAGAAATACAGGATTTTCCAGGCAGAGAAACAAAATGTGAATGTAGCCCAGAGTTTTTCGGACAGCACCCAGTCCATTAACTCTGTCTCATTCAAATTGATTTGCCTCTGTAGCTGTTTTTGCCCCTTCCTCTCTTACTACATTTTATGCTGTTACAGGAGAGATGAATATTACTATGTGAGATGCAGTTCCCACCAGGTGCTCACGCAACACTGTTGTGATACATGTAATTTATATCATTTGTGTTTGTCACCATGCAACATTAAAGAGCACAGAACAGTCCTCTGGAATGCTACAGTTGCCAGCCATTTTATTATATTATGTTCTGCTCTGTAGCCTGAATCAGCATCAGCCTTATTTCTCTTCTTAAAGGGAAAATTGCCATGCTCACTTTACTGGATTAAAAAGATTTATTAAGGTCTTCCTGTAAAACTGCAGCATAGCAAACAGAAGAGCTGGCTCTGTTGATTATAGCAGAGTAATTCGCAGTAATGTGATTTTTGTCCTGTGTGTATTTTGAACTTTATAGAAAACCTAACCTTAGTGTTTTAATACAGTTGTAGCATATGAGTGTGGAATAGAAATGTGTTTTCATAAAAACTCAGTTCGAGTTACTGTGTTGAACCTGCTCAGTGCAGCTGGATTCTTCAGTCAGATTCTGTAAATTCCTGATCTCAAGATTATTCAAACATACAATTCTTACAGACTTTTTTCTTTGAAGCCCGTGCAGGGCTAATCAAAACAGGAGGTACAATAGAAAGTCCACTGTATTATAAAACTGGAATTCATCTGCTGACTTCAGCATCCACAGAGTGTAAAGTATGAGTTCTTCTTTTCCTGTCTAAACTATTTTGAATGAGGTTTCTTTTACATGCTAGTTTGGCAAGCTTCTAAGGCATTTGTGCAAAGTGATGATGCAAGAGCAACCTGATAATTCATAAATACCATCCAGCAGTAATTAAAGTGAAAAACTACAGCTAAGAAAAATAATTGCCCTACAGTATCAGTTGAGCTACTATACTCTGCAGTATTACAAGTGGAATATGTTTACTGGTGCCTTCAACTCAGGAGGTATCGTTGTGAATTTAAGTACACCAAGGATTCATTCTGTTTTGTTTTTCTTTTTTTTACATAGACTGAATTGGATTAACAGTGATTAAAAAAACATTAATATATACATAGAGAAGGGATAAGAGTGGAATTAAAACACAATGCCAGAAATTACTATCTGGAAACACACTATACATGTAGTTAGTATTTTTGTATTAAAATGGAGAGTTAATTTTGAAGTCCAGAATGGTTTTAAGATAACTTAGCACACTCTG
>JBCJKH010035070.1:0-10549 GCA_039877255.1 Loriculus beryllinus
ATGGCAGGGGGGTTGGAACTGGATGATCTTAAGGTCCTTTCCAACCCGAACTATTCTATGATTCTATTCTATGATTCACCCAACACAGCTTTTGGCTTCTGTTGTGCCTCCCAGCACTCCAAGACAGAGGCCAGTCTGTCTTAGTGACTCACAGGAAAAATAGAGATGAGCTTGTCATGCTGTTTACAAGGTAGGTCACTGGCCTGCAGAGCCCTTTTTATCCCTTGGGCTGGGCTTTTTATCCCTCGCATGTTCTGGTGGCTACACACAGAGCTCTGGAAGTGTTGATGTGTCATTAACAGCTTCTGTTTAGGAAAAAAGCAGGGGGAAATCCATAAAACAATTCATTTTGTACTAGAAATCCTATGCCTGAAAACTCCCTTAATAAGAATTCATAATGTTCCTATGCACTGAGAGCAGATGTCACTCCCAGTGCATAAGAAATCATGTGAAACTCAGGCTTTGTGCTTGCCAGTCCTGCTGTTGGATAGTATTGCATCTCAGGAGAGATCTGCCTTGACTTACTGTGTGAGAGCTTGGTGCAGGTAGTGCAGCTTCTTCTGGGGTGTTATTTCCAATGCCCTCAGCCTCTCTTCTGTGCCCAAGTACATGGGAGCACATAGAACCGGTTGTTTTACGAAGGATCCGTACTGAGTACCACATAAACATAAAAAAGATGCCTGGATTTGCTGTGCAGCATGAAGTGCCTCCTGCTTTTGTTTTAGCACTGCAGAAAACCTATAGGGATGGCTCGGTATGATTCCAGACTTATCCCATACCATTCTTCAGGTTAGGGGTCCATGCCTTGCGGGAAGGGACGCATCTTGCAGTCCTGAGCTGTCAGAATGAGGTTTTCAACCTCAAGCAGCAAGGGGCTATGCTGAGGTTGCTCTGAACTGCACTGGGATCCACACTGGTCTAGGAAATCAATGGGCCTGGACCCTAATCCTTCACCAGTGCCAGCTGGGTCATGGGCAATCTGCTCCCTTAAGTTTCAGGTTTATTCAGGGAATAACATCCAAGTGTTTATTGCTTTTAAGTTAATCAACATGTAAATGAACATAAACCCCCTAACAAATAAAGGACAAATTATGTTTTCCTAGCAAATTGGGCATGTTGGTTATGTGGACTGAAGATTTAATAAGCACGATTAAGTGTAGGCAACTGCTGAGTGGTGGAGGATCGTTAGTCCTCAGGCAGAGAAGGCTTCCACCCCTTCTCAGTTTGTGTTCCGAATAGGAGCGGCTGCAAAGCTCCCTTTTATTTCTACATCGAGACACAACAGTGATCTTAAAGGACACGTAGTGTTTTCCTGAGAAATGCAGTAATCTGAGTATGACTTTGCCTCTGGGTGTAGCCCTGTAAGCTGCTCAGGGCTGTCTGGTTGCTGAAACATCTCCCATAAAGATCCCTGAAACATTTTGTGTGTTAAACAGCAGGGAAGGAAACCTAGTGGGGAAGGAGCCTTTTTTGGGTAGCAGTCACTGGGTCTGCTCAGGGGCAGTTCTGGAATGAATTATTCTCTGTATTTACTTCTCTGCCTTGATTATTGTATTTTGCCTCTTGAGTGAGATGGCAGCAAGATGCCGATGCGGTGCCTGCTGTGATACATATTATGTCTTGGAAAATGGAAGTGCTTAAAATTTGCATGTATATTTATCATCTGTCCTGCAAAGATGTTTGCAAATACCTTTAATATTCAGGTTCTTGTGACTTCAGAAGGCATTATACCCCTGAGCTCAGTACCCTGCAGAAACCACATGGATGTGGCTGGATGTAGAGAATGCTCTGGTCATACTTGTGTTCAGAAACCAGAGTGTAAAACCAGTTCTTCTGTACATCTGAATTTTCCTTCATCATCCTGGTGCACATCTAAATAACAAAGATGTGCAGGCAACAATCCGCCCCCCTCTTCCTGATAAACGTGGTTAAACAGAGCCTCCTTCGTCAAGAGCCAGTTCTGGTTATGTATTCACTGGCTTCACACCGTGTACAAACAACATCCCTCCCCATTCAGAAACCATCTTTGCAAGGAAGGTGTTAAAATGACCTGTTCCTGACACTCACTGACTTCTAAGATCAGTAATTATTTTTCTGTATCCAGGGAAATACTGATTGGAATTATCTCAGATATCTTTGTATTTGATCAGAAAAGAGCAATATAATTTTCCTCCTCCTAAAGCTCAGCATAATAATTCACAGCCCTGCAAAACAGGTGTAAATTGAATCAGAAATAATCATACCAGGCCAGGTTCCCAACACATATTAGAATCATAGAAACAAATAGGTTGGAAAAGACCTTTAAGATCATCAAGTGCGACCACTAGCTGAGGATATGGCTACTGTGCACACGAGAATGTGGGCAAAGTAGATTACTTGATAGAGCAGAAATCATTGCTGGCTCTTGTTCTGAATAAAGGGCTCACACAGCTGTACATGACAATCACAAGCCTGCTATGGAGGTGGTTGCTACTGGTTTTATCCATCATTCCCTTTCTGCAGAGCAGCTTCAGGAACCAATCCAGCTCCAGACGAAGTTGTTAAATATGTTCCCATTGACCTGTAGAGATTTGGATATCCAGCCTTAAGCCACCAAAAGTTTAACCAGAGACAGCATAATATCATGACTACATAAATCGTGATATATAAAATTTCAGTAAACACAGATTTCTTCAATGTTAATTTTATTTTCCCTTTAGATAACCTCTTCAAACCAAAGGAAAGATTCATTCCCGAGAAGGAGATGCATATGAGATCTAAAAGGTACAAATCACTTTGGTCTGGAATTCACTGCTACTCACTGTCACCTCACACCTAAGGTGGCATATTTCCATGTCATATTCATACACTGGAGGGTTGACCTGTCACACTGCTTGCTGTGCTTTTGTGCAATTCCCATGGTTTTCTTCAAATGTATCAGTTTGAGAGATCTGGGACATCCCTGCCGTTTTCTAGCCGTTTCGGACAGCATGGGATACCTACGGCATGAAAACTAAGTCATAAAATCATAGAATAGGGTTGGAAAGGACCTTAAGATCATCTAGTTCCAACCCCCTCTTAGAATCAGAACCATAGAATGGTTTGGGTTGGAAGAGATCTTGGAGATCATCCAGTTCTATCTCATGTTGGACATTCAAAAATATCAGCAGTACAGTCACTTTGGTGAGGTTTTTATTTACCATGATTATGTCACAGAGAATGGGAATTCCAGCAGACTATTAGGAGAGTGTTGCTTGGTTTAACTGCATTGTATTTCATGCCATCATTTACAGCAAGGAAAGCTGCAAATGGCTTCCATGCAGAATTCATCCTGGTTTTAAAAGCGCTCAAGATCTGCCCCATCTTCTCCAAAATACAATCTCCAACCAACACGGGCTGCTTCAAGAACTCACAATTGCAAAATATCATGAGTTAAAATCAGAACTAAACAGGCTTTGTATGCATGCAGAACAGGTCCGACTTTCTTTTCAGACTCCTTGGAATTTTATTGTTGATTTCAATGGAAAATATCAGACCAGAAGTCACCTTTTTGAGGGCAACTTATGCTATTTATAGGATGGACAGATTATGTTCTCCTTGCTGAAAAGAGTTCCTAATGACAGCAAAAAATGTTGACAGTCTACAGTCATATAATGATGTTTTTGTTATATTTTAGAAAAATAAGTCAAAATAATTGTTTGGCATTAATTTTGTGACCTAAATACAAAAAAAAGTGTACAGGCCAGATTCTGGTTTGAATTATGTTGCTGTAAATTGAAACCAATTCCACTGAGCTCATTAAAAGCTGGTGAAGAACGTTGCTGTTGCATTGAGATAACCTATCCCATCTCTTTCATTTTTAGTCCAGAATTAGAAGTGGTTTCAACAAGTCAGCTTTTATATGAAAACATTATTGCTAATAATTTACAATTAAAAATATTTTATAAATCTAAGTCAAGTATTTGGAGATGCCCATTAATGAGAAGTATCGCACTGAAGGCAAACTTTTCCCATGGGTAAAACAAATGATTTGCGAGTCCCAGGGCTGACATGTGGAGTTAACTTTCTAAATTCATTGCAGGATTTATGACAATTTACCTGAAGTGAAAAAGAAACAAGAAGAGAAACAGAAACGGATCATCATCCAGAGTAACAAACTCCGTGTTGAGAACTTTAAAAAGGTGAGGATTTACTGGAATGCCAAGGTTTGTAACCCTTCTNNNGAATGGGGTCCGTAGAGACAGCACCTTCCTGGGGATCCTGTGCTAATCATGTGCACACGTGATAGCTTTGTGGTTTTAAACCTTGGCCTTGGGTTTAGGTACTTCTTTAAACTGGAATTAACAACTGAACCTTGTGTTGGAATAAGCATCCTAAACTTTGGGGTTTTTTAGAAATGAGTAATTAGTTTGTTGTGGTAGAAAGCTGCCTTAGCACAGGTAATCCCAGCGCAGCTCTGAGGCATTCCCAGATAATCCTGCTCCACCTTGTACACAAGTATCAGTTTTCCCTTGTTTCAGTTCTCTATTCATCTAATGACGCCTTTCCTGCCCAACAAGAAAAAACCTTTCAGTGTTTGGGGATTTATTTATTAGTTTTAAGCAATGTAGGCAGCAGATTTGAAGTCTGAGAATATTAAAACCATCTCACCTGCAGCATCAGTTGCATCCACTTCATGTATTTTAACAAGATCTTAAAGTTGTTTTGCATTGTTTTTTCCTAGCAATTACTGGACCAGCTCCTTCAAAGAAACACGGAGTGACAAAGGATTCTGTTGCCCATCATCCTAATTGGATCTTGAATGCCTTTGACTGCCATAAAATTCACTGTTATCTCAATTACCTGGAGGTGTTGTTCTTATCTTTGACTTTTTATTTGAAGAAAGAACATTTATATTTCAATTGAAATTTTAAGGCAACTTTCAGGTAATCAAAACCAGTCTAAAAGGGACACAGCTGTTTCAGAGCATCACCTTTTGGTGTGTTTGCTCAGAGGAAATAATTTAAATCATTTTAAATGCAAATACTGAATGACAGTGGTATTATTTATCTTAATCTTTTAAAAAGGATGTGTCTCTGTAGCCATAGACCTGGGTTTATAAGATCTGGACAACTTATTTTGCTTTCTATTAATTGATTTCCTGTGAGTTAAAACCTTGAAGTAAAGAAAAATGAAAAGTATTATTTGTTATGTTTAGAAACAAGCTGAAATAGCATTCCCACATAATCATAGAAGCAGCAGTTTCACATTAATACTTAACATACCAAAAAGGACCAATATTTTAGCTCTCTGGAGAACTCTATTCCTGTTTATGTAGTGAATCTACATAGCAAGCTTACCTGTTAAAGAGCAATACTTTAAAACTTGATTATAACAGGGTTTTGTGTTTTCATTGTAATATATATTTTACTCCACTTCTATGATCACTAAGTATTTATAGAAATGGCATATTAAGAAATGGTGCCAAGAAGTATGTTTGCATCAAAACTGCAGAACTAAAACCATCTGTAACGTTTCCTCCAAAAATATTTAAATCTTTATTTGTACATTTTGGAAGCAAAAGCAACCAGCTTACAAACCAATGGAGTTTATTTATGGAATAAAACATGAATATAATATTGATCCAACTGCTACATTTTTATTTGGTACTGTTAAATATAACACAATTATTGAAACTGCTTAAGAAGCCTTTGCATGCCGCAAATCTTATGGTAAAAAATATTGCCCATAAAAAACACAGCAAGTGTTAACCTCTGTTGCACAAACACTCAACTGAGTGTGTTTGAATTTGGCCTTTGAGATCTATGCTTTATTTTTCTAATCTAGCTCGAGATGTAAGGTCAGGCTTTTTGGAAGAAGGATGTTTGTGAGCTGGGCTTTGACCACAGAGATAGCCTCCAGCTGTGTGACCTGTGCTGGACATAGGGAACTTAGTTATAGCTTGTGTTCTGGCTGACTCAGTTAGATTACTTTGTCTCTTTGTGTTTCAGCTTCCTAGTTGGTAAAGTAGGATTAACGATGTTAATTTTAGCTCGCAAGACGTATTGAACAAATACATTGCATTCCAGATAGATACCTTTAAAACCTCATCAATTAGTTCGGTACATTTCAAGAGGACATCTAAGGTAAGGTAACGCTTGCTGTGAGGAAGAGATTGGCATGGTTCTTCCCCAGAAAGAAGTCTTTTTAAGCAGGTAATACTGTGCTGGAAACTGAAGTCAAGGCTGGAAGACAACGGCTCCGAGTACAAGTCCCTAGTAGAAGGGATTGCAAGTAGGAGTATCCACCAAGTTTTGCAGCTCAGCTGCTTGGTAGAGCTGCTCTCCTGTGGGTTCGCTGATCCCCCAGGAAAAACATGTGGCCTACCTTAAACAAGGAGAGCCTTTCTCTGGTGGACTGCTGGATCTCCACCAGAGTGATAAATTATAGCCATAAACGCACCCACACATGGTATCCTAGACTGAATCTGAAGGATTATCTTTCAAGCTTTGGTCTGGTTATAGCTTACTACAACTAGAGACATTTCCTACTGAAGTCAGTGCCAAAATCCCCTTTGATTTCAGTAGGAACTTAACATTTCTTCCCTTTGGTTTCTTAGTCTCTAGTTTCTCCACTTCAGAGAAATGCAGCTTTGGTTCATCAGGTTTGTACCCTTAAGGAACATTATTTCCTGCACACATCCATACAGAAATACTATAGACAATTCAGCATGCTTTACTGTGCATATTTAAGCCTTACCCTAGAGCCACAGTGAGAGATTTTGGAATGGAGACAAGGTATTAGATATTATCTGTGGAGCACATAGCACGTGCTCATTGTGAGGGATGTCTCCTCATGTGGGACTGACCCCTAGTGCCACCAGGAGAAGAGATCCCCAAAGCTTTTCCTTTTCTTCCCACTTCTCTGGCAGAGTGGGAGAGCCAGAGTCTTCCTCATTAGAAGTGAAAGAGTATTTCATATTGAAATTGGACATTTGTCTTGCAGGAGGCTCAGGAACTGAAGGGAGATAGCTTAATCTGTCATAAAATATCCTTCCCACATGCCTGTAGAATTTTATGTGCATATAAATATATATGCATATTTAGCGTTCTTCTCACTGTCTGGCTGGGAATATCAAAGAGAGGAACTGATCCTTCCTTGAAATCACAGCACCCATGTCCTCCTGATAATACGAACCACATGAGCAACACAAATGAATGGCAGAGGCTTGATGTGACATGGTTCAGCCAGGTTTCTGCCCTTTGGCATCTGCATTGTCATGCTGACCAGGGCAAGACACTTCTCAGCTGATCCAGTTTCCCCTTTTTTCTGCTGGCCATCCTTGGAGACAGTGTACCACAGCAGTCTGCTGCATCCTAACCTCATGAGGTACTCGAGCTTCTCAAGGACTTAAAGCCTATGCACTATTCACATAATCCTTTGGGTTTGTAAAAAGGTTATTTCCAGATGTTTTTATTTAATCTAAATGCAATTTTCAAAATCTGTAGGACAAATACATGGCAATTTGAGGTAGAAATTCTCTTGTATAAATAAGCTTGGGAGTAAACCTAGTGAGCAAAATGCATGATGCAAATCACTGTCTGAGAATGTTTCATACGATACAAAAACTTTGCTTCAGAAAACCATAAACGATCTCTCTTGCAAACCTAATTTCTCTTTCTGAGCCTTAGAAAAGAAGGTATCTGGTAATGTATCCAGCAAACAATTCTGACATTCATTTCAGCTCTACAATCTAGTCATTGTAATAGGAAATTGACTGTACCGGAAAATGCTATTTCAGAAAAAAATGAGCCCTATGCAAGTAGGCATCAAGTTGATGAAGTTTAGTGTTAGGAAAAAAAAATAGACATAATTCCACTTTGGACTTGCAGGCATTTCAAAGTAAAGTGTACATTTGCTACTGCATAGGAATCTCCCAACCTAAACTGGAGATCACCCACACTTGTCAAATGCTGTGATTTTTCTTCTTGTTGGATGCTGTTTGAGTTCGGGTTCTCTGGCTGTCAGCCCATGCCCTGTGTCTTCAGCAAGGACACATTTTCCTGCTGGTACAGCTCTATAAGGATTAGCATCTTTGGTAACATGCATTGCCATTTGTTCCCCATATCCCCCACTGGGACATCTCTTTTACACCACTGATATTTATGTGCCCACAGATCAGTATTTATTGATAAACGTTGGTTGAGGTGAGATGCTGAGATGGTTTTGGGGTGTTACAGCACAAAGCCTACATAGGCTCGTCAATAAATTGACCTGGTGTTCTCCTTTCAAAACAGAAAGCCTCTCAGTAGAGTTGACATTTTGCATTATCCAAAATGGAGCCTACATGGGGAATGCAGTGGTTTAGGTGTGCAAGACGTGGTGTTTGTTTGCTTGCTGGCATCATTAATTTCATCTGACAGAAATATCTCATTAAGGATCGAAAGTCATTGCAACGTAAAGCACTGAGGGTTACAGTATTCAGGGGTTTTATTTTAAACCCAAATATTTTCCTGTGTATGTGCATGAGAGTCATTAGTTACTTCTTCAAGTTTACTCAGCTGCTCAGATACATGAGGAGACTGTCTGGGTAAGGCTTTTTAGGAGTTTTGTTGTTGAGGATCAGGGATTGGTCACGTTAGTGTAATGCTTTCTGTGAGAGAGCTGATTTGCAAGGAAAACAACACAAAAAGCAGGGATAAAGTTCCTGGCAACTCTTGTCTAGGAAACCATTCCCCAGTGCAGCCATCCCAGTAAGAACTCAATGGCTAAAAATACCCAGCTCGCCCTGTCTGCTGAGATATTTGCCCCTTTGGCTTCAGGGACAAAAATGCCTGTGTGCCTTGATGGGTGGGTAATTATCTTTCCAGGAGCATTGACTGGCCACTTGTTCACTGACAGAGCACACAGTGCATAGGGTTGTCCCACAAGGTCGTATTTCATTAAGGGCTATGACTTAAGCCTGTGTAGTTTATTACTCAGTCTGCTTCGTGCTGAGCTGGGTTACAGCCGGCTGGATGCCTGTGAGATGCCCTCACTGCTCTCCCCTGCTGTCCTGGCCACAGGTCAGCACCCGGCAATGGGAGTTTGCAAAGTCCCAACCCCAGCTGAGACCATTCCCAAGCTGACGTCTTGTGCATAAAAGGTGTCTAGAAAGTGGCCTGAAGTAAATGCAAGGACACTTAGTCATAAAGATTGATTAGGGTAAAAGAAGATGCTGAAAATCTTGCCAGTAACTGTAGGTAGAGAAGCGTGATGTATGTAGGCAAATATTTATTAAGCTTTTATTTAAATATGATAGCACAATTGCAAAAGTCCTTGCCCAAAATCCTTATCCAAAGAGAGAAAACTGTGTTGGTTGTTGAGTGTTGCACCAAGTCTGCCCATATCAATGGTGTATTGGGCTCTTGAAGTGAAATTTGTCTCTCAACTGAACTATCTGGAGATGTTTCGGGAAGTTGTGATTGCAATGTCTGTTTAGCTATGTCAAAGCTGTTGAAAGAAGCACGTAAGTTGTTCTTGCCCATGGCAAGGGGTTGGAACTGGGTGATCTTTAAGGTTCCTTCCAACACAAACCATTCCAAGATTCTATGATTTCCATACTGAAGATTAAAAAAGCATCCTCTTTTTTAAGTCAGGCATCTTACATTTCATAGTTCTCCTTGGTTCTTTATCAAAGCTGTAAGAGGCAGGATTACTTAATATCCACTTTAGATGACCTACAGAATAAGATAATGAGGTGTATCATCTCCCTACCAGCTGCAGAGTGATTAAATAAAAGTGGAAAAAAGGAGAAGAAATGGCACAAGTGTGCTCATGATGCACACAACTATATAAAATAACTAAATAGGCAAAGTGCAATGAAGTGCCTGAGGTTTGTGTTGCATAGATGGGAAGATGTAAAAGAGCCCTGAATTGTAAAATTAGTTTTAGTTTTTAGAAATTAGTCACAGTAATGGTTTTTTTTTACACTTCATGTTTTAAATACTTTTATCTCCTATAGTGTCTTACAATGACAAGACTTTAGATAATATAGGGAGATCCTTATGCAAATACGTTTTACATGTAGGCTGTCCTGTGGTTCTAGAGTTACAGCAGGTCTGCAGTTGGCTTCAGAAATTGCCAGTAGAAAATGGCAAAGATCCTTCTGAAACCATTTTAGCTTCATCTTCTTGCTAGGGCCATCTGTTAATACACCACCTAATGGCTTTTGCAGCTCTTGAAGCTGTTCTTGAAGAATGGGGACACTTCCATTTTTATTTCATGTTTCTGTGCTTTTGGGAACTTTTTTTGACTGAAGTAAGTGGGGACTTTGCATCCCCTTCTGGAGTCACAGGGGGAAAGTTAATAAAGATCATGACCAAAGAGTGGTCACAAGAATGGTGTTCAGTCTGACCTGGGACTAATTTTCCTATTACCTGATAATGGAGTCTGAAAGAAAGGTCCCTCAGCAAACATTGTGATGAACTGTAATAAGTAATTGTGTCACTGCAGAATGAGGCAGGGAGTCCTGCATCCAGCTCTGGGGCAGCAGCACAAGAGGGACGTGGAGCTGTTGGAGCGAGGGCACAGGAGGCCATGGAGATGCTGC
>JBCJKH010035072.1:0-23955 GCA_039877255.1 Loriculus beryllinus
CCTCTCTCGGCCTTAATATTTGGATCTTGTTATGTGGTGGCATAAGCGAGATGACAAAGTATATGCAGGGTGTTGGTAGGAAGAAATACCTCAGATTTGTTTGTCTGTAAGATTATTTTATGCTCTAAAGTATGGAGGTTTATCCAGAAATAACTCATAAGCTCTTTAATTGAACATCTTTTCAACTGTAAACTTCTGGGTGGGATTTTTCCCCACTCTTTCGTAGTCTGTGTTATAGTCGTGATTTAGTTTATTCTTGTCCACTTGACTTGAGTCTTGACAGGTAAACTATATTGGAAAATTTTGATATGTCAAATTTAGTATCATTAAGTATTTCACGTACCTGCATCATATTCCTACATTTACACTGTACATTTGTGTTTGTTCATAGTTGGCTGAGTATTGCTTCCATTTCTCTCTTTTTGTATGTTTACATTACCTACATTTAATGCAAGTGATGCCTTTCTTGTTTTGAGACTTGGGATGGAGACGTTGTTGCCACTTGATGTAAAAAAGTAAACAGAACAAAAGTGTGATGATATCTTAAAGAAAGTTTTCCTCATGCATTTTCATATTTGTATAATTTAAATATATACACACACATAATGTTAAAATACTGTTGACTCAGTCTTTTCAAATGCTGCCTGCACAAACTTCTAATTGTGCACAAAGAGAAGTCCCTGATTTTCTGCATACCAGTGCAAAGGTATTGCAACTCAGTTGTTGTAAAGAATTAAACTGCCATTGTTATGCTATCATGGAATTAAAATCTTGGAAAACCAAAATGGAGTTGCCTATTTTAAGTTTTAATTATACTGCTAATGAAAGCAGCAATTTTCAGTCTGACCCAGGTCTCAGCCGCTAGTTTTGTCCAAGGCTGTTATAGTATGGGTCCTGATGTACTTTAAATGAATGTGTCAGCTGTCTAGTAGGACACATATCTTCATAACTACTTCTGCTAACTTAGCAGGGTTCCATATAGATCCTTGAGCTGAGATTCAGCAGCATTTCTGCTTTACAAAACCTTCAAAAACCAATCCCACAAAAAACCAACCTTGAGACAGCCGAATTCTAGTTCTCATCTCTATGCATTGAAGCTAACCAATAAAGAAAGCTGTGTGTTCTCATCTTCACCTGTATTCTGTACAAAGATCAAATATTTATCTTTTTAAAAAAATCATTGCTACCCTTTAAAATAGACAACACTGTTGATTTCACAGGGGCAAGTTAAGTGGAAGCTCACCAAGATGGTCAGATGCTTCAGTCACTGCCCTGTGAATAGAGGCTGAGGGAACTGGATTCAGTCATCCTGAAGAAGGATCTTTTGGGGGAGACCTAACAGCAGGGTTCCAGGGCACTTGAGGGAATCAGTTCAGGCTGTTTGCAGCAGTGATGGTGGGAGGATAAGAGATAAGTGGCACAAATTGAAACAAAAGAGGTTTAGACTGATATAGGGAAAAGCTGTTTCAGTGGTGATAGTCAAGCAGTAGAGCAGATTGCCTCAAGATGTTGCACAGGCCTCATTCTTGGACATCCTAGAAACCTGGCTGCATACAGTCAAGAGTAACCATGTTTGACTTCATGGCTGTCTCTGAGCAGAAACTTAAATTAGAAACCTCCTGATGTCTCTTCAAGCCTGAGTTACCCTATGATACTAGGAAAATTTCAAGCATGTTGGCTAGTAGCATTGTCTGTGTATTTTTATGTATTTATATACACTTCCATTTTAAAATGGTTTCTGCCATAAGTGACATGTGACTTAGTTCATGACAGTGTTATGGAAAAATAACAGCAACACTGCAGGATGCTCTGTGATGGTTGGACCCAGGTCCTTTAATAGTGAGAAGCTGGCAGTAGACTAGCATATTTGAAACCAAGAATGTAATTAAGGATTCCAGATGCTGAACTGAAGTGCCCCTACCATGTGATCTTTGGAACAAGCTCAAGAGAGATGAATGAGGGCTGTGTCAATAGCAAGAATTCAAGTGGTAGCTGATGTGATTCAGAACCTCCTTCAATTCGTCTCCTTCCTTCGCCTGGCTTTTTCCCTGCTTGTCTTTACATTCTGTTTTAAGACTTTATTTCCTTCTGGAACTGTGTCCCAATTGCTTTTACAGATCTATTTTCACAGTGGGGTTATTGCTAGCTACTTGATTTTCCAGATATTCTTTTGAATTGGAGAAAAAAAGTAAAAGGCCTTAATATACCACATTTTTTATGTTGGCATTGATTCAAGTGATTTAATCACTACCTTTTTTGCTGATTAAGTGGATATGCAAAAGAGACTGAAAACATGAAATAACTGAACATGACTTGGTTGTATTTTAAGACTGTAGTTGCTAGACTTCATGCTGGTTGTAGAATTTCCTACCCATCTTGCAACAGTGTGAAACTGGCCTTTATCTGAGACTTTCAGTAACACCCTCTGAATAACATTCTTGCTCTACGCAGCATGCTAATTTCTTTCTCTAAGTGCATTTCACCCCATACTTTTCAAAGGGAAGTAAACAACTCTTCACTTCAAATTGTTTTGCCCATAGAGAGGTTCTGCACGTGCACTGTTGGAAAGCACTTGAACACTGTCACAGTTTATTCACCTTGGGGTATCTCTAATATGTAGAAATTAGGGAGTAGAATAAGGTCATAGTTTTGGGTAACAAGCACTGGAAAATTTTGTTCTGATATGAAAATTGACTCTTCTGGCATGGGATTTTAAAAAGCAGCAGTGTTAGAATAATCAAGGTTGGGTCACATTCTACCTGGAAAGGGATGTTAACTTTATGTACGAACTCTTCCATGTCAGTTACTTGATAGAACCTTTTTGAAGATTTCCCTGCCCCGTCCATATCTATGCATAAACATTACATTTGTAGTTTGAAGTAGTGAGTAGTACCAGTCAGATTCAGGTGATCAAACCCTTTCCTGCATCAGTAAAGTGATCTCTAAGAATTCCTAATTCACTCGATAACTCGGCAAGTAAATTTGAAGCAGATTTAAAGTGTAGCCTGAAAACCTTACTTGTCAATATTAGTCCAGGCATCCTGGTCAAAGTACTGACTGCAGAGCTCTCACAGCTTGCAACTATTCTGTACTTGGTTGTTATAAGTGTTTCGGCTCTAGTGCTCATCTTCCCCCACAGTTATATTTAATCAAGGAAAAGGTTATAACTATTTAAGCAGTGTCAGGATAAAAGGGAAGAAAAAAACCCTCTTAAATGAATAGATAAAGAATTGTTGTAATGCATAAGCCTTTAACTCTTTGTCAGGGAAGCAGTGCCTTGAAACTTAGCAAGCCAACTGTTTAATTACTATAGGGTGACTTTCTCTGCAGATGAGTTGTTAGCTATAGATTAAGCATTTCACGTATATCTTTCAATGTTATAGTCCCCTAGCTAGAAGAAAGTGGGTAGGTTTTAGGCAAGGGCATCAGCTCTAGCTCCTCTGAAGTCTGGAAATGTCCAGGTAGCTTTTAAAATAGAAGGTGAAGTTGAAATTTGTACATCTGTTTCATTACTGCTTTTTACTTCAACACAGCTAATGATATAGCATAATCTACTATTTGTTAGCAGAACTGTTTAACCCACTGATATTTTTTTCATTAGGTATTTGAAAAGATTTAAAGTGATGAAAATTAAAGTACTACGAAGCTGGTGCCGTCAGATACTGAAAGGCTTGCAATTTCTACACACACGCACTCCTCCAATTATTCATAGAGACTTAAAATGTGACAATATCTTCATTACTGGCCCTACTGGATCAGTCAAGATTGGAGACCTTGGTCTGGCAACCCTGAAACGAGCTTCTTTTGCCAAAAGTGTGATAGGTAAGCCTCTACTGTTTTGGAGACTGATGAGCCGGTCTATCTATTTGGAAACTTGAGTATTTTCAAAGTCTTTTTTTTCTTCCTTAAATATATGGTTTCAAAGGTACATGGTCAAAGCGTGAAAACATTTTGTGGCTGTTGAGGTCATTCTGTGTTTCTGATGAGACTACATGTTGAAACTTTGGTTGTACTTTTGGTATTTGTATATTAACATTAAGCATTTTGGAATATAGATTTATTGCCCTGCCCAACAGTTTAGTGCAACATTGTTGATAAAACCACTCTTAATTACACATAAATCTCAGCTTTAGCATGATGCTGCTTCAAGTAATGTACAAATACGTTTTGGTGACCAAGCAAGATTTTGATGTTCAGTGTAGCATTAATTTATACAGCTAATTATTTTTTTAGCTCCAGGGGCTAATATTAAACCTTTTGCACTTTGTGAGTAATCAGAAACTAAGGTATATAAAAGAATCTTTATATCACACTCTGACTGTGATGTAATGCCTAATCAGGGAGTCTATACGATATGGATTTGTGTAACTTGGGAAGATGCGTTGGGGTAGTATTACATTATACTGGCTCTATTCTTGTATATCCACTAATAACCTTTTTCAGAAATTGATTTGATGGAACTAGTATTTCTTGTGAATTCTTGAAAGAATTGGTTTTATCAGCTTTGTTTCTGTAGTTGGGTGAATAGACTACAGGGTATGAAGTTGCTCTCTCTCTCTCTCTCTCTCCCAGTATTTAGAGCTTGCTAAAATGCGATTACTCAACAGTCCTATGCTATATTCCTAGACTGGATCAATGGTATATACTCATAAATTGTTTTGCAAGCTGTTGCTGAAATATTTCCTGCTTCTTAACCAAGTCAAAGTATTAATAGGAAAGACAAGCATACAATGTAAATAAATAATAAAAAAAAAATTCTTTAGCATTCTCATCTAATCCTCAAAATCGTAATTGAAAAATGCCCATTTTGTATTTATCTATCTGTTAACAGTTAGCTTTTAGATAAATGACTGCAATTACATTCCTTTTTTTTTTTGATTTAGTGTGGTGAAAACAAGCAGTGTGGCTATAGAATGAGCTGTGAACTGTCTTGAATCTGGTGTCTGCAGGAAATAATTCTGTGCTTAAATTTACAAAAAGCAAACTTGCATCTCTGGCTTAAAGTAAATTTGATCATACAGTGCATTCCCTTTGAGGGGATGCTGTGATGCTTCACTGGGCAATAATTTTCTGCACACTATTTAAATGGGACTTGTTGAATCTCACGCTCTATGCTTGTAACTCAATCTCTGTATTTCTGAGTATTTTTGACTGTAGGATGTCCCTCACTAATGCCTGTATCTGCAGTAGGCCTATAAATATACTGCAGGTGGGAAGGTAAGTATATGAAGAAAAGGGCTCTGGTGAGTGGCCTTTGCAGAAAACTACCTTTTATCCTTTTTTCATGAAGATTTATATTTGTAACAGTAGAGTTTTTCATTGCAAGGCCTTTCCCAAGCCATCCTACTTAGAAAAGTAGATGGAAAGCACAGGTCAGAGACTAGCTATGGGCTCTTACCAATGCTACTTCTTTTGCAGCAGAGGGCAGTTGAGTAATTTTTGAAACAAGGTTTAATGTGGCTTCTTTCTTACAGGGATAAAAGGTAAGTGTCTTAACTCTCTTTAGTATTTGGTTTGTAGCCTATGGCTAGTCTGCAGTCTTCCCCTCTTCTTGTACCCTCCCCTCTATTTGACCCCTGCCTGATACAGTCTGTTTTGATACCTAGATTAACTAACACACATGAAACAGGAATTTGCATCAGTCCTTTCATGATGTTCTTATTTCACAAGGCCTTGCAATGGAAGACTCACAAAGTATGTTGATGCAACAGAGTGACTAAGGGTTTCCTCCCTCTTCTTTTTGCCTCCACTTTCTCTTGTCTCACAGGTCTTCCCATCCGCTTCCTCCTGCGGTGAGTAACGCCAGCAGCCTCTGCTCGCTTTGAGACATTTAGAGTCTGAATCGTTCTTTTAATTTAAGGTACCCCAGAGTTCATGGCCCCCGAGATGTATGAAGAGAAATATGATGAATCCGTTGATGTGTATGCTTTTGGGATGTGTATGTTAGAGATGGCTACGTCTGAGTATCCTTATTCCGAGTGCCAAAATGCTGCGCAGATCTACCGTCGAGTGACCAGTGTAAGTCCCTCGCTGCAATTGATTCTAAAGCTACTGCTATTAGCAACAAAAGTGCACAGCTGGGTAGCATGGTACTGCGCAAGTGTGCGCAGGGGAAAAAAAGAGGCTGACAAGATTATTTTTTTGGGGGTTTGTGGGTGGAAAGGTACATAGCATGGTTCAACTTACCAAACAGTCAGAAGCCTGTAAAATATGTGAATGGAAATGAATTTTAACATGTGTTCATATTCTTCCTTCTGTATGTAAGAAGGTGTTGCACTGAGTTTAAAGCTCCTCCTCTCCCCCCCAAAAAAAATCAAGCCCCCACACCAAACAAAAGAAAAAAACCCCAAACCAACAGATCTCCAAATAAAAAACCATATTAGAGTAGTAACAGGTTATTTTCAAAGCCAGTGTGGGGGATGGTGGAATTATTTCAATCTAGAAGATTAGCTGGTAACTTTGTTCTCTGAAATAAAGCTGGATCACAGATTTAGAGCACTTTGGGTTAGCTGCCTGCCAGGGTAAATTGTAGATTGTTACCCAGAGTGATTCTGAATTAATAGTTTGCTGAATTCTAAATGACCCTTAGCTACTGTGTGTTGGGGGCACTTGTAATTATGCAGTGGAAATACTTGATAAATAGCAGGAAGGTATTCTACCCTGAAAGGTGCTGGTAAGTGTAGTGGTAGTGTTAGAGGCATTGTGAGTGAAACCAAATAAGGCTGAGAAGGCAAGCTTGCCTATCTGACTAGACTGTGTGAAACCTACACTCCTTGAAGCAGAACTGTGGTGTTAGGAATGTTCAGAATGGTTGTGGCTAGGTTTACTTTGTGATCTCTAAAACAGTTTTGCGAAAACTTCACCAGTGCAGTAAAACAAACCACACACGTGCACCTTCTGATTGAAGCATTCGAAAAGAATAGTGAGGTGACCACTTGGGGAAGTAAAAACTTGCATTGATTTCTCACAATGTCTGTGTGGAGGTACAAAGGGTAGAAAAAACCTCTGTTTCTGATCCATAGGCAAATGAATTCCTGTTAAATGTCTTGGGTGTATTATCTTGGAGAAGTTGAGGATTTAATAAATGACTTGCTTAGCTTTGGAAAAAGAAAATGCTCTCTTATTCCTGATGCCTCACACTATAAAAGGCAGATCTAATTAGTGAGTAACAGATGTGGAAGGGAAGGGTCTTTATGTCAGAAGTCAAGAATTCTGAAGGAGGGCTTGGTGAAAGAGAAGACTATCCCTTCTTTGAAGGGGAATGTTGGTGAGGAACAGGAGGAGGAAGAAAGAAGGGATAAAAGACTATTTTCTCCTTTTATTTTTTTAACAGTTGTTAGAGTAAGTTTACATATATGTGTGTGTGTGTGTATGTATATATACACACTTGCAGAATTTTTTTTTATATGTTGGTGGACATAGCTGTAGTTCCCTAAATAGGGAGGAAAATCAGTAGTAGTGTCTAGCCTTTACTCTGGTTACAGCATAATCAGATCCACGAGCTATTTGGATTAGTGAAAGAAAACTAAATGTCCTACCAAAACAGTCTTTGTGGTACCTTTTACTATGCTTATGTATGTGTCTTGGCCAGAGCCAAAGCAGCATAATTTGAATGGGTGTTTTTCCTCAGAGCAGATACTTGGTGTAACTGCCCTGCCAGTTCCTTAGAAGTACTAGGAACTGGGCTGTGGTGAGAATCGGCTTTTGAGACAGTCTCAGGCTTGGAAATCCCCAGGTTTTAAAAAGCTGTCTTTTCCCTGTCTGTAAAGCACTTAGCGATTGGAAAGCCCATGTAGGGGCTTGTAGCAGACAAATTTATGTAGACACTTACCAGGGCTCAACTTACCACTTGCTTATTGTGCCTGATGCTTCTTTCTCCACACTGGTTTTGTTTGACTGTTGAAATTCTAAGTGGATGAGAAACACTAGTAATTTTTGTCTGTCTGTCCAACACCACCTTCTTCTGTACTCTGCTGCTCATGGTTCACAGTTTGAATTTAGTTGCTGATTTTACTTTCCTCCCCTTTCTACCCCCCCACTGTTTCTTCTGCTGTTTGAAAGCTCTAAAACGTACTTCATTACGAAAACAAGGGAATCTTTTCTTTCAGAAGGAGCAAAGGACAGGAAGGTAAATAAAGTGAAATGTGCCTGTTTCTAGAAAGGGGATGAAAGGCTGTGTGCTTTGGTATATTTGGGTTGCTAATTTCCCTGTACTCAAAGCAGTTTTGTTTAAAAACAAAATCGACAGCAAACAAAATTTGAGCAAGTGTTGTGGAAGGCTTTCAAAGAAGCCAATAAAGCATAAACCTGTCTTAACTGATAATGGAAAAATCAGTGTTTCTTTTATAATGTGGAAAGCAGAACCATATTATGCAAGTGAAATAAAATACTCTTTGTATTCTTTTTGCCACTCTGTAAAAGCTCTGTGAACCAGTGTGGAAAAGAGCCATGTAATTTTCTGCCTTTGTCCTTCGCTCCTTGTTAAAGGAAAGATCTCCTTGTTAAAGAAAAGATTTTATTTCAAAGGAAACTTTAATTCAGACACCGGCTGCAGTTGTGAGTGAGAGGTGAACCAGTTGTGAAATATAGTACTTAGAAGGACAGTGTGTGAACCATCAATAACAGAATGAAGTCAGAAAACTCTATAGGTGACTCCAAGAATACTCACAAACATGTTTCTTTCTAATGTGTCTTGGTTTGTGGAGGGTGTTTAATATTTCCATTTCAACCCCTTAGTTCACTGCTTTCCTAGGCATGTTTAGGAATATTTTGAGGTGACAGCTGTAGTCCTGCTGTGCCTTAAATGAAAGGATTATTTTATCTAGATGCATACACAGAGACAAGAGGGAAGTAAAATAATAATGGTCTGTTATTGACAGTCATGAAAGATAATGCCGTGTGGGACCTTAAAAACCACTAAAACCCCAAAGGCGATAAGATCAGAATGTGCAGCCACTCACAGCAGGCGATATGTGTTTAAATTAATTGGTTTCCCTCACCCCCTTTGTGGTAGCTATTAGGCTTAGTAAAAAGCAGTGTTGCTGTGTTAGCTTAAATCCTTGCTATTGCTTAGGACAGAATCCTGTAAAAGGTGTCTTAATGCCCAGAGTGCCCTCTCAGGACTGGACTTAGTACTACCAGCTTTTATTCTTTTCTCCCCTTTTGGCTGTATGTTGGTCACTTTTTTAGGGTGGCCTTTAGTTGCATTGTGTTTTGACCTTACATCTTTTGTGATAAGGATTGCTCTAGCTGATGCCCAGATACTGCAGCACTGGGTTGGGCTTTTGCCAGGGTTGTCTGGAGTACTCTGATACGTGTTCGACCTCTTCTGTTCAGTCTTCCCTCACATTTGGAAACAGTTTTCTGATAAAATAATACAGTTTGGGTAAGCAAAGATCTAGATGCCAAGTCTAAAGGCTGAAATTGCTCCTAGAGATGAGACGTCTTTTGGCCCACTTAGTGTAGCTTCACTTCTTGGATAATAGCACTGCTGCGTGAGTCTGCTGTTCTGCAAGATGCTTGTCTCACTGGGAAGTTCCTGTTTTTCCTTAAAGCAGTGCTAGGGTTAAGTTCCTGAATTTTTTCTGGCCCAAGAAACAGAATTGCAATTAAATTGGTTTTCTGGCTCACTTTAACTAGAAGAATTATTCCTTCAATAGAAGAATCTGAGTAAAGGCCTGGCTTAAAAAAAAAAAACACCCAAACAAAAAAAAACACAAACTCAAAGCAGTCTGTAATTTGTAGGGCTTAAGGTGTTATGCTGAACTTCATTTTACAGTTCTAGTAAGGAAGTTGGCATGAGTTGGACGGAGTACTGACTTTTGTTTGTCTTTGCATCCTTCTAGCATTCCCAGTCTGGACCCTTTCACTAGCAGTTTCCTTAGAAAGGAAAGTGAGATCTGCATATCTTGTCACTCAGGCATAAAGGAGCCTAGCCTTTCTTTTTGTTCTTATTAAATTACAAAGATGCAATTTTGTCTGAAAACCCGTTTTCTTCATTGAAGCTATCCTTGTTGCTCTTTGGAAATGGTTCCAAATCAATCAGTAGCTAGTACTTAAAGAAGCTGCAACGCCTGGGATTCCTCTGATGTTCAAGCAGTATGTCTCTTCAGCTGGGCCTGAGTCAATCTGGTGAGCACTTGCTGCTGCCTACTTGCCCTCAGAAAAAAACCCAACATCTAAGTCTGTAATTAATTGAAAATAAGCCATGCTATTAAAATAGTCCTGCCTGCTCCTGAGACTTATTTTTTTTTCCGCTCTGCTGTCTTGTGCAGACATAACTGTGATATACGAATAGGGAATGGGTGTTGTCCCTCCCTCCCCCCCCCCCCCCATTTTTTTTTCCCCAATTCTGCACTATATCAAAACAATTCAAGTAGTTCAATACAAAGGCTCATCAAGATACTTATTTCTACCACATGCTTGCACAAAGAAGAAGGAAAGATCTTAGTTAAATTCAGGAAGGTTTCCCTGTCTGACTTTGTTCCTCTCTGGAGACTTGTATTCTTTCTTTGACCTGTTCCATGCGTATTTCAATTAAACAGTTTGTCATAGAAGATATTTGAAATGGGCTACATGTGCATTTAAGTGAAAACAGAGACATTTATAGAACAGACATCTTAAATATGGTTTCTTAATTTAGTCTGTTTGGGAAGCAATGCCGTGAAGGCATAACTAACTGCAGTAGCTTCAGCTGCTTTGTCTCAGCCTCTGTCGAGAGCGATGTAACCCATACAGTTACCTCAAAAGCTAGCATATTTTTTTTCTTGCTCATGTTGCAGTTACCGCTCACAGATGTAGTAAGACCTTGATTACTTCTACACTATGTTTCTTTGAAGCTCTCTTTTTGCAGAACAGAGTATTTGTACAAATGTGTAGATGTAGTGATTACTCAATAACTAATACCCCAGTGTTTCAGTCTTAAATTTTCCAGGGGATTGACTAGTCCTAGAACTAGTAAAAAAACCAGTTAATAGGTTTATTATGCAGATTTGTTTCATTTTTGCATTATCTGCCACTAACATAAAAATCCAAACACGTTCACTGCAAAAAAGCTAATAAGACCATCCTCAGTTTCAACTTAGCAGTATGAGCAGAAAACTCCCTTTTCTCTATTCCCCCCTACCATTATATAAACTTACCTTTTAAGTTCTCCTGATGGATTTGCGGTCTGTACTTAATTTTCTCCACGCTTACTTTGAAAGTGAGATTTTACACTTGTCCTTGCTGTCATCAAAAGTCCAGTCTCTTCTCTATAAACAGCCTTCTGAACTAGCCTTAAGATGAGGAGGGGGAAAAAAGGAGGGGGGAGGGAGGTACTTTACATTTTGACTTCAAAACCAACAAAACAACTTGTTCTGTACTGAAATGTTCCACAGAATGGGAACAACATTTTTATTCTCTGTTCTACAGAGCTTAAAAAAAAGGCCCAGGGGAACAAGGTACGTAATGAGTAACCTGACCAGGCAGTGTCTAACTGGTTTAAAACCCCTTAATTTCGCTAACTGGTGGGAACTGAAGCTCACTGGTTAGAGTGAAGGTCATTCTCTTGGCTGGAAACTAGGCAGCTACATGGCACTGCAGTTTGGCCAGTTGAGATGAAATTAATCTCTTCTTTAGTGTCTTAAGTTAGAGATCATAATTGTCTAGACTAGTCAACTGCATTTTCACTAGAGTTGCAATGGGCAAAGTATCCCTTAACCTGTAGACACATGATTAATTTTACTTGATACTTTTAAGTATTTGTTTACTAAATACTTAATGAATGTTAATAAATGCCCTCCTTTTGGTTTCTGAGAGCAATATGTGACTCTTTGTTTTTTTTTCTTTTTCAGGCATACATAAAACTGTTTCATTAACTTGACCACGTTGGTTTCCTGGCCTGGTTCAGATAGATACAGGGAAACACCTCCTATCAATCTTTTAAGTGGAAGCAGCATTAGGGGGGGAGGGAGGTAGAAATCAGTGGGAAACTAGGGAAAGGTAACCCTCAGAGTTCTTTTGTTAAAGCAGATACAGGAAGGCCATGAACCTTCAACCAAGCACAGGAAACAGATTAATTGTAAGAAAGGGCAAATTCATATTCAGTGAAAGAAGAAGCTTCAGCTACTTGAATATCAAATAGAAAAAAAGTAGTACATGTATTTCCTGTGCATCACACTGAATGGACTAAAGAATAGTTAAGCTTCTACCACTTTCGGTTGCAAGCATTTTGCTGGCATGTCTTGAAGAGTGAGGAATCTGCCTGGGTGGAGGTTCAGTCACTGACTCATCAGTTCAGAAATACATAGCCTTAAAAATGAAAGATGGGAACTGAAGGTTTTGAAGCATTAGTATCTTAAGAAGTTTTGCATGTCAGATTAGAAGTCCTCTTTAAGAAATGACAGTGATATCAGTATAGAAAAGCAGGCATCAGCTTGAAAACTGAGATAAAATATGCTACATGGTTAGCACAGCTAGGGCAGATCATATCTGAACTTGGAAAGAAAAAAAGCTCGTTCAACCGAATTCCTTTCTAAAAGTAGTTTGCTTTTATGAGTTGATCTTTGAGGCATTTGTGATATTCAGCATCAAAAGCTTCTAGATTACAGCTAAAATGGTTTTGTCAATGTTGAAGTAAAACGGACTTGGTTAGAAGTGAAAGGAGATATTTCTTATTTGTATTGTCTACTGCTGAGCCTGGAATGTGTCTCTTAGCAGTTTTGGATTGAATATTATTTTAAAATAATCAAGAATTAAAAGGCAGGGAGTGGTGTGAACTTCAGTTGACTTGCATAAAACCAAGATCGGAAATTTGGTGTATTGCAGTGTTTCAGAATGTGTTTTTAGAAACCTAAATAAGTTCACAGAATACAGAGTAAACAGTGTATGTTTAAAAACCTTAAAAGTTTGTTACCTGTTAAGGATCAGACCTCTTAAAACTATAGTACTAATATTTAATATTGTCCTATCATCACATCTGTTTAGCTCTGAAAGTAGCTCTTTTTAGGAATAGGAAGTGTTTTTAAAATGCCTGCCTTTTAGAATGACTGAAGCATTCCTGTGGGGAGACTGATAATCAGTTCAATGTTATTTGTCGGTATAGTCCTACTAGTCAAAAATACTGACATTGAGAATGCATGGGCTACTGTTTCTTGTGCTGCCAACTGTACTGCTATGGTTGTGCAGGGGTAAGAATGGGATTAAGTCCAGGAAAGTTTTGGTCCTGTGGAAGCTCACAGGGATGTTGAGTAATAAGTTATTTTGAGATTATGATGTGATTCATAGACCAGAACTCCACCAAATTTTGTTATAAACTCTTTATAGTTGCCTCCAGGTTAGTCAAGGCTGTTGCCAGAGCAGGCAGTGATACCAGGGTGTCTGTTTGAATGCTGTAGTTTGTTCCTGTATTAGAAGAGTGAAGGTTACCAAAGTTGAATGTGATTCAGCAGATACAGTTTCACAGATGCACTTTCCCCAGAATAGAGACACACAACTGGCTAAAATGTATAGATAAGAAACTCTGTTGCTTGTTGTGCATAATATTTTTATCCTAAAAAGAAAAAAGGCTGTCACTTCTGTCTAGTGTAAATATTTAGAAGCTTTCCAACACTATAAGCTTGTGACTTTATTTTAAGGTAAACTTCTTTTGAGAGACATATTTCTACCTTACCACCCATTACCATTATCGAAAAGTTCTCTGCATGGTAGGAATACTTCTTAGGACCACCCTCTGAAGCTGTGGAATTTTTTGGTACAAAATAGAAGTTCTTCACTCCTATTAGAATAAGTCATAAAATGAAAGGATGATGCCTTTTGGTGCATTGTCTGAATTGTGCACTGTTTTCAGTGTTTGCAACATTATTCTAGGCCTTTTAGTGGGTATCTTTTTCTGATGGCTAGTTCTTCTACCAGATGTGTTTTATGGCCCATGTTGGATCATTCTTTTTTACTGCAGTTCAAAGTCCACTGGAGCTGATCTGTGGCTTTTGAATTACTGTTGCAGTACTTGAATTTAAAAATGGGTACTAGATGATGTTTTTCTATCAGAATGGTAGCTCATTAAAGCAGAGAATGTAACTAATATAATTTTTTTAAAAAAGTATTTTCCATATTGAAAACAAAAGACAGTTCTAATATTGTATCACTGTGGCATTTCTAAATGTATAGCACTGAAATGTGTATCTAGGCATGTCTATTTTTTTATTTTGCTTTTTTGAATGCAATTTCCAAGCTGATGTCCCAGTAAAGCAAAGGAATGTTCAGCTAGCTCAGGATGTTCACCACTGCATATTCTTGTTTGGATGATAAAGGAGGCATCCCTGTTCCTAAGTGTGAGGGTAGAGAACTGTGGATGGTAGATTAAACTGATCTTTCCTTCATACTCTTGTGCAAGAATAAAAACTGAAAAGGCAGTGCTCAGTCCACTTGTCCAGTCAGACTTACCGCTGTTTCAAAAGAATTTCTATCTTCATACTGTGTGTTTCTAAACAAAGCCCTTTCCATTATTGCATGCCCCAGAATCCTTATTGTTTGCCAGGTATACTCTAAGGAGCTGGGTCCTACCTTGTAGTTACAAAACTTCCTGTTCTAGGACTTAAGTAATTTCTTCAAGTCATTAGAATTGCTGCAGTTACAGTAGGTGCTGTGATTAATTTATCTACTTTTTAACTAAAACCATCTGCTTAACTAGTCATAAGAGCTTCAGATTCTTAGGACTTTAGAAATAGGTTAATATTTTTATTTACTTGGGGAAGTACAGTGGCTGAAGTAACCACTTAAAATGCCTTGTGTGCTGGGCTAGATAATTAGTCAATGGGGTAGTTGTTAAGGTGTGATGTATATTCAGCAGTAGTGCATAGCACAAGTTTCAATATTACCAGCAAGTGCAGTGTTCTTTTTACTTGAAAGTGATGGAGAGGATCTCAGTGATTTCTAGGAAGAGTTACAACTAGTTTGTGTTCAAACTTAACTGTGTGGAAACAAGAGAACTGCAGCCTACTATATTGCTCTTGTAAGGCTTTTAATGCTGTAAATTCTCTGGCTTTGAGTAAAAATACAGTCGTGATGCTGTCAAGTTGGATAAGCAGCTAGTGGCAGTGTCTTATGGTTCCTGGCCTTGAAGTTCAGTTGTAGAATACAGATGTGGAGTGATAGCAAGCAGTAATAGCTAGTCAGATGAGGACTCTCTATTTTATACTTGTCACCAGAGATGATCACATACAAATGACTAGATGCTTCTTCTAAGTAACCTCGTAAACTTTAGGAACATGCAGTTAGTATGGATGTGTCAATCAAAATACAAATATACCTTGAGTGTATAGCAACTTCAGCAGTGTATGTTTGTGGATTTTTTTTTTCCACTGTTGTGACTGGCCTCTTGTTTTATTAATGCCTCAAAAACTGTTTGAGAGTAGGTGGAAAATTGAGGAGGAAGAGTTTCTGAATTGTGACAAGTTACCAAGCAAGCCTGTATAGATACTACAGCATCTCTATTGTCTTCACAATGTGATTGTGAAATCTGGACATACATGGTTATCTGTTGCAAGTCATGAAGACAGGTGGTCTGGAGAAATTGAAGAATCATGGGATTTAGGTTACTTGCACACCTGCATCGCGGAGGGTGAAGACCAACTGTTTAAGCTATTTCAGTGACATAGAGCTCTCAATTAGCCAAGAGATGAATTTTGATCTGGATGATAGTATATCAGTCAAGTTAAAAAGGTATTGTGCTCAAAATGTGCAGTTGTTGACTGTGATGAGAACTAGGCTCCTCCTAGTCTAAATAGGGTCCCATGAACTAACTCTAGCTCACTGGAAGCTTTCATCTGCTCCTACTGCTTGTATTGCAGTAATGCTGTTTACTCTGTTAGGATAGTGATCTGGTTCAGAGCTTATTCTGCAGGATTTACAGATTTAATCCTTGGCAGAATTATCAATTGTCCAGAATTAATTGCTATGAAAACTGAAATCAGATAAGCTAAACTTTCAGTTCTGTTAAATGTGTAGTATTGTTTTAAATCTTTTTCCCTGCAGTCTCAACTACTCTAGCTTGTTTTTAACAAGACCAATAAAATCCATCTATAGGCAACCCGTAACACTTTTGAACCGAGTAATTCTTAAGCTAAAGTCTTCTTTTTCACAATAGCTGTTTGACTGGACTGAGATGAGAATTATCAAAGAGTTATAGGTGTACCCTGTATGAAACAAGGAAATAACTAAATCTGAAAGATTGATCCTAGAACAGAAAGCAGGATTAAGATGAAGGATTAGCGATGGAAAAGGCAGTGAAATGGTTAAACATGTAGGTCTTGAGGGCTGGGTGAGTAACTAATAGCAGGTGGTGGAATTTAGAAGATCATGGGGTAAACCAATTTAACTGCTATATATTCCGTTGCCTGGGGGCTTTTTTGGGACTATGGGGAAGGAGGTAAGATCATTGGCTTCTTTTCCACTGGAATCATATGCTCTGTCTAAATTCCTGGAATTAATGGTTTGTGGCAGCCTGGGACTGGCTCAAACTAGCATGGTAACAACCTAGGAAAAAGAAAATATAGAGACTTTAATTACTTTGTTTGTGTGACTTGACTTTGCTACTGATTCTATTAGCCTCTGGACTGCAATGTTAGAACATTTTGTTTGAGAAGATTAATCAGTTACAACAGAATTCCTTTCAGGCTCTGCAGTTACAGCACCTTCGAAAAGAGCCAAGTGAGAATTGTGGTTAGACTGGGACAGGTAGACGCTGTGCTTTTTAAAAGCTGAAGCACTTGATGTTCTTTGCAGGTCATGCAGTATAGCCCAGAAAAGCGTGGCCTTAATTAGGTGTGCAAAATAAGGGACTTCTGTTCCACTGAAGTAGGTTTTCTTGACTGCAATGTGTCTGTTTGGTTTGAGAGTGATGGTAACAACAACAAAAAAATCACAGGTGATGGCAAGCAAAATTCCAACAGACTTTATTCATAATACCAGTAAGCACTGTTAACATTGAAATGATAATCAACAGTTACTTGATTAGTTTGGGTTTGTTTTGTTGGTTTTTTTTTTTTGGGGGGGGGCGTGGATTATAAAATACCTAGCTAAGCATCTGGAAGACCAGGCAACATAGCAGGATCTTTAATGATTCCTTTTCCCTTGACCCCTTTAAAGTTCCACAGCCGGTGGCAGAGAGGATTTCTAACATGTCCACTAAAGGATCCAAAAGTGTTGCTTTTTGCAACACTGATGTCTTATAGTATAACAACAGTGGTATAATTGTGTTATACTTGAGGAAGTAAGTGTGCTATTCTGGGGTGAAAAATGATAACTTGAAATTGAATTTTATTAGTTTGTTATCACTAGTTGGTCAAAATTCATTTGCTCACGTCACACTTTATAATAGTGTACACGATCTTAGTATTGCTCCTTATGCCCTTCCAACCAAAATCCAAAAGCCCTGAAGCAGTGCAAAGCTTATTTTTGTAGTAAACAAGTTTTATGATGGCTGTTTGAATCTAGATACCAAAGGGCATAAAAAATAAGTTAGACTTCAGGTTTAGGTTTGGAGTCTAGTAAGAGATATTAGAAAATACAGGTCTGTGGATTGTTTGTGTGCATGTGGCATAAAACAAGCAACAATGCGGCTCTCTTAACTTTGGCCAACCACTTGAAAATCATCTTTAAATCCCTATTTCCTTACGTTAAGCACCCAGTAAAAGGAAACCAGATGATGTTTCCAATGGTAGCAGAATATGATTGTCAGGAAGGAGGGTGATGGAATTTATTATATTATCCTAGTGTTAACTTGTGTTTTGTTAGGATTAAATTGTAGTCAGTACACATATGTGTACTTCCTTAGCTCTATGGAAAGAAGGGGAGAAACAGAAGCTGCCTTCAAAAAGCTAGTGCCAGCAAGCTTGTCATGGAACAACACACTGACCTGTTGTTCCCCTCTGTTTACAAGTGTATTTCTGCTACAGCAAGAGTGAACTGGTGATGATCCTTCACACAGCCTTAAACTGCTGCAGAAAACATGGGTGGAGAATAGGCAGAGCGGGGGGCGGGACATGCAGGAAGTAAAGGATCCCTGCATTGCCTCCTCTTCCTCCTTTGTACAGCTAGCTGGGCAGGCAGAAAAGGACAGTCTTACCTCTTGCTTATATTGATTCTTTCTATTCAGTATTTGAGTGGTAGAACCAAATATTAAGCTCAGATCTCTGCAGCCTCATGTACTGGACTTGGAGAAGTACAAGAGGTGTCAAACAGATAACAATGCTTCCTTCTAGCTTAGATGTCTGCTTTCCTTCTGCTGTGCGTTAAGTCCACAGCCTAGTAGATTCCCATCAGAAACTAGCACCTAACTCACTCTTTGGTGTTTGTGTCTCTCTTTTCCTGATGGATTTTACAAGAAGAGAGATTTGTCCCATATTTGTAATTGTTAATTCCCACTGTTGCTGTTCTCACAAGGATTGCACTAAAGAGGTAAGTAAGAATTTCAGCTCTGTAAAGTGTGTGTGGCCACAGGAAAGGACTTTGGGGCTCAGTCAGAATTCTTGACATCTGCTGAGCAGCTTTACTTATGCATTGCTTGGGTCTTTGGCTTTTAAACTTGACTGTACTTTAGTCCCTGTAATTTTTGAAACATAGGTTAAAATCCTGACCAGCAAAGCTGGAACACTTACTGCTTTTGCTGTTTTCCACCTGTGGTGGTGTTTAGAATGAATGATTTTTATAAACATAGAATTGCTGAGATTATGTAACGCTTCCTCTGTCTCAGTTTTGGTTTTGTGTAAAAGTTAAACAGCACTGATTGCACCTTCTCTGAAGTAATTTATGTTTTCAGCATCCCTTGCACCATTAGAATGAGGTGCTAAACCACTGACACAGCAATCTGGTGAACTAACTAATGCAAAATAATCTTTCTAGGCAAAAATAATGAAGAGTTCTGAGTAGCTTATACTTTGGTGTTTTAAATATCTTGAAAATCTAGGGTTTTTTAGGAGTACATAACTTGCATTTAATAGATCAAAACCCCATATGAATATGAAACTTGGAACATACTTTATTTCATTAAAATCTGATAAAATGACAAACTGCCACATCTAAGATAAACATGAAATATTTTCTTAAACTTAATGTGAAGATTGCAAGAGAGGTATTTAGTTTAGCATCATTTCAGCTTTGTGCTACCTACATATATGCCCATATTTTAGAGTTGCTCTCAAAATGTTAGTGTTTAGGAGGTTTTATTTTAAGTTGGCATTACTTTCAAAAGAAGCCATCCTGCCCTTGTTAGTTAATGCACTATCACTTTCCTTCTCTAAGGCTGAGAGCTAGCACAGCAGTGTAGGGAAACATACTGGCGAGCTTCATCTCACTGGAAATTGCTGCAGGCTTTTTGGGTTGAATTTGTTTCAAGTCTGATAAACACAGAGATCTGGTTCAGTTTGCAGCTCTATAAATGTATATGCTGGTAAAAAGGAGGAAATGACACAGGTGTGGAAACGGGAGATGGAGAAAAGGAGGCTGTTGCTTGTAGCAGCATTGCTGCTTCATGCTATTTTAGATGGTAGCTTGAGAAAATGTTGGTGACTTTTCATGTTACACCTATCTCCATTTTTTTTTTCCCCTGCAAGAGCTCTTCTTTTTATTTCTTGAGGAAGCTCAGAAAAAATGCTAGTGGGATTGGGGTGTTATTAAACTGCAAGTGGGGAACAGGACCAGTAGATTCGAAGATTTGAGTTGTGATTCTTCTAAGGAGTTTGGGGACCAGGAGAGACCTGTACGAATGTGACCATCTTGCCATAAGTATAGTGAAAACTTGGAAATACCAAATGGCTTACCACATGCTCGAGTGCCTTTGGGTTCAGAAATTAGTAAAGGTATGCTTGGCTGCATAGCTCGTGCTCTTAAGGGCACATCAAGGTTATGTGAATTGCAGGGCCTGACCTGCCTTTGGTTTCTCTGTGATGGCAGATTAAGGTGTATAGGCAGCTCTGGGTAGAAAAGTGTTCACTGTTTATTTATCTTTATCATTCCTAGTATCCTCTGTCTTGTTTTGTAAAATTGTGTGACACTTTCCCTAGTGCTTGGAGGAGGAAACAAAAAGCAATTCTAAAAGCTGATGGTACTTAAGTGCTCTGACCTTCAGTGTAAGGGGCACTTGGCCAGCACTTGTAGACTAGGCTTAGGCAACCCTTCTCATGGGCTGTGGAACAAACTGAGAAATAGGTACTTGTTTTAACACAGAATCCTCTGTTGATTTTAGGCCCTCATGTGAGGGTCTCCCAGATTTTCGGAGCAGCAGTTAGGAATAAAGAAACTATGCTGGAGGAGGCTGGTGGGAGTGTTTCTTTGAACTCCTGGTTTGGAGTTCACAAAGTGGGTTATTGTAAAATGGCCCTCTTGGAAGGGCTTGAAGATTTTAGTATTTCTTTCAGAATGGAGAAATACAGGATAGCAGACTAAATCACTGATTTTAACATCTGTTCTTAGCCTTTGTATAAGAACAGAGGTAACTCATGTTCTGGCTTTATGTTTATATTTTGCTGTACAGTTGTCTTAGTTTAGGTTTTAGATTTTATGAAATACGATTTGTCACAGATACAACAACTTCCTTCTGCTGCCACAGTGTAAATGAATATACATGCAGGCTGGTGCTCTGTGTGGGGCTCGAGCTATTTAGGAGACCTAGATGAGTCAAACGTAGCAAATTTAGGTACAAATATATACAGTATGCAGCTGAATAATTGTTACATAAGTTATGTATGTATGTGTATATAGGAGAGCATTTAAGTATGTATAGAAAATATTTTGGCTTCACGAGAGACAACATAACTGACCAGCTATAAAGGCAGAGAATTCATACAACACAACAACAGTGTGATTAAGAAAACAAGAGTCTCTGCATATGAGCCTGAGCTCCTGGGACCATTTTAAGCTTGATCATAATCAAAAGCGGGCGTCTCTGACAAGTCTGCTATGCGAGCAAAACCACACATGAACAGGTGCTTGATGCCAGTAGCCAACACTAAAACTAGTTTTATAAATCTCTGCTGTGCCCTACTAGGAAGCTGGAGAATTGTGATATGACCTGGTTACAATAACTTACCCATTCCAAACTTTGGTCTGGTGTCTTATCAGCTGAGGCATTGATCTCCAAAAGTCTTTATGTTCAGTGAAGCTTTGAAAGGCATTAAGCAAATGTTTACTGACAGACCATGGTTTGGGGTTTAATCTAGTCACAGTATACTCTTCCATGAATTTCAATTGTTAGAATTTCTTAAGAGCAAATTGTAGAGCAAAGAAACAGATAATCAGAATGTTGTTGTAACAAAGTTTTTATCAAGTGAAAAACTGTGTCTTTCTGTAGTGCATTTTGGTTGGGTTTTTTTGCCTTTTAAAATCTTCAGATACCACACCTTTGTAAAACAGTGACAAATAGCAGTGTTGTCTACTGGAAGACTGGACTCCTGTGCTTCTCCCAGTCTTCTGTTTGCATCTATTAAAGTTGATGTTGACTATACCCTCTCCTGGGAGAGTGTGGTAGAAAATATTTTAGGTAGTGAACATACGAGCTCAATATACTGCCATGTCTGACCAAGGTGGGGGAGAAAATATCTAAGTGTAGATGGAAATTATTAGAATTTGTTAAGTCTTTATGTTTAGTTAAATGTAAGTCTATAGTTGCAAAGGGTCTGGTTCAGAGACTCAAACCTTTCCATTTCAAGACTTGTTTCCTAATGGCAGTAGAGGAAGGGGAAATGGTCATGTCTTGACATCCCCATTTGACGGACAGCAGTACTGTTTAGGGTATTGGGAGAAGTACTTTCTGGTTAGGACATGAATTATGATGCTTTTACTGCTACTGCATTAACACCAGACTCTACGATTTTCACTTTTTTGTGTAGCTATGATTTACCAGTGACACAAGGTCAGACGTGTCAAGTATATGATTTCAGGATCATTTGGCTTGAAAACGGTGGCTCTTCATATAACAGTTTGAACAGGATGTCTTCATCTTCTCTCATTCTGCTGTCTTAGAGGTTTGAAGCTGAATTAAGTAAAACTGAGTGCCAAATTTTGCTGTTACGGACAATTTCCCCCAAAATAAAGCTTGTGGCTGTGGTAAAGTGATGAAGCTTGGCTGTCTGCCTGCAGTGTTTTGCAGAATTCCCAGATGGTTGTATCTCATGGCCTGTTTGCTTTACTGGTTTGAGTAGATGATTGTACTTAAAAGTTTGGTTTGCTCTCCTCCAGAGGTTTTAATATGTGTTGTAGAAGGGCTTGGAGTGTGCCCTTATGGAAGGACTTTTGTAAAAGTCTGTATGGCTAAGCTCATTTTCCTGAACTCACAACAGAAGGGATGCAGGATTGTGGTTTGGGTAGAGTCAGTTGTCTGGGGAGAGCTAAGATACAGAAAAGTCTTTAATTTATTTTTAATTTCTATTTCCTATTATGAGGACCGTGAACCTAGCTGCCAAGGCCTTCTGTTAGGGAAGTGTAGCTGAGAAAGTGGGGTGGGAGAGCATTTGCAAAACCCACTAACAAACAGGTGAAGGGTAAGATTGGGGTCAGATTTCTCTATAAATTATGCTAGTGGGGATTTCAGGACGGTTACTTATTGACTAAAAATAGTTGGTCTGTAAACACAATCAAAACTTGACTCAAGCAGGACTTCAAGTTTCTCTGTTGTTACTTGTATATTCCAGGGTGTCAAGCCAGCCAGCTTTGATAAAGTAGCAATCCCTGAAGTGAAGGAGATTATTGAGGGCTGCATTCGGCAGAACAAAGGTGAAAGGTGAGTACTTTATTTACAGAAAGAGGTATTACTGCTGAGTCCTTTAGCAGTGATGATACCAGATCCAGTTACTTCCTGTGGTTATGTCTGTTCTGATGAAAGTTGAATAGCCAGTATTACTTCTGCAGCTTCTATTCTTTGGTAGATTCTTATTCAGTTATTGTTTTAGAGAATCAACAGTCTCAAGAACAGTACAAATGCTACAGTAGCCATCCATGTCAGTTTATTCAGAAATTCTTCTGCTATTATTAAAACTTTCACCTAGGCAGTAAAACAGCAGAGGGCAATTCTTCCACGTTCCCAGGTATTTGGATTGTTACTCTGTAATCCTTTATTTTTCTTTCCCTTTGATTTTGTTAGCATTTTGTTGCTGATTATTTTGTATTTTTCAAGTTCCTGCTGCTGATTTTCATCCACACTTTCTGCAAGGTGACTTCTACTTGAAGTGGTTAACTTACCCCCTTACAGGAAATCTTTAACTACTTTTGATGGCTTATTTGTGGGATTTGTTTTGTTTTCTGCTTTTACATAGTTGTTGCTTACTGAATATCTGATTTAAGAGTGTTTCAGCCTTCTGCCCTCCCCTAGCCCCTCACTATTCTGTTCAGAGCTTGTTTTATCAGTTCATGGGTGTTTGTTTAGCTCTTCGTATTAATTCCTGGAGTTTTACATCTGATGGCATTGCTGTGTATTTTTAATTTATTCTTTTTCTTAGCTTTTTTTTCCCATTCAACATAATTTTGTGGCTGTGCATTCCTTATTTCTTGCCACTTAGTTCAAGTGGTTAACTTTTAGGCTACTGCTGTTAATACTGTGCATATATGAACATAGGTCTCTTGTACTTTCAGGACAAAGATGAAGTGGTTTGAAATAGTATAAAATACAAAAGGAATCATGTGGTACTTGTTTAGTGCTTAATTTACTACATGAGGGTTTCGATAAGATCTTGAAATAGACTAAAATACATACTTGGGTTACTGTACTGATTTGGGGACTAAGAGTTGTGTGTTAGATCTTAATGCTAGAGTCATAGGATCACAGAATAGTGTCATGGTTTAAACCCAGCCACGCAGCTCGTTCACTCACTCAACCCCCCCTTTCTTCCCTCCCCTACTCCCAGAGGGATGGGGAGGAGAATCAAAAGAATGCAACCCCCACAGGTTGAGATAAGAACAGTTTAGTAACTAAGGTATAACACA
>JBCJKH010035072.1:31349-41783 GCA_039877255.1 Loriculus beryllinus
GTACTGATCACAATGGATAGCCCATGACAATAAATCTCATCTCTTTATCAGAAGCAAAACTGTTTTCTTTTTGTGGATTACTGGAGTTGGACTGGAAAAGCAGCTCTAACACAAGCAAATATTTCCATTTGTAGCTATGCCTGCCATGGATGTATTTAATGGATATTTACGACTCACCTGAATTTCCTAACTATTGTATGTTTTTGACCATGAATTGAGTAGTCATTCTATAAAGTTACTTCACAGAACTGCCTAGTGAACTGTGCATGTTGATGTGCTTTCACTTTTAATGTATGAATGACTTGTCTTGTTCATGTCGATACAGCCTCAGCATCCGCGTGGGGGAACACCAACGTTCCCAGATTCACAGATATTTTTCCCAACCGTTCATGAACGGCCGGTGTCTTTCTCGCCACCACCTGTCTGCCCGCCGAAGGTGGCAGTTGCTCAGCGGCGCAAGAGCACTTCATTTTTGGAAGCCCAAACTTGCCACTTCCAGCCATTGCTGAAGACTGGCCAGAGTTTAGTTCCACCTGGTGGTAGTCCCACCAATTGGACACCAGAGGCATTCGTTATGCTGGGCACAGCAGCTCAGAGAGTCGCTGGAGAGCCTCTGCATGTGCAAGTTAATCCCGTGTTTGAGCCAGCTCCTGTCCACACTGACTATAGATCTGGACCAACACCTCCAGAGGATGCTCACTACACAATGCATCCAGAAGCTGTATATTTGGTGGGCATGCACTATCCATCACAGGTATCGGAGCAGTATGATCAAGTAGCTTATAACTCTCATGCGACTGAACAACATTTGAAGCAGGTCTCTGAGTCAAACCATGGGCAGGGTGGTCCTCCACAAAGCTCTGTGTTCGACTTTCAATCGGGGCAAACATACTTGGCAAGACATGTTCAGAACCTGAGGCTGGATTCTGGGATGGGTCCACTTTCTCCATTATCCAGTGTTTCAGCTCCTCTGAGCGCAGATCCTGCTCAGATGACATTCCACCAGGTATTTGTTCCGCACTCTGCCCCAGCTGTGCTTTCTCACAGTGGTGATGGCAGAGCGAGCTGTGTCTTTGAGTTCCATGTGCACACACCAACTTCTGCTTCAGCAGAAGGGGCAGTTTTACCCCAGCGGGTCTACAGAAGTCGCCGGGGCTCTATGGAGACCAGTCAAGAGGAATCCACACAAGGCATAGGGTTGCACAGTCGGCTTCAGCCTGTGACAGAGGAGCAGTGTAACTATCTTGGTCCTGAGTTAGCAGGTCCCAGAGGGGGCTCTGCCAGGCGGAGCTGGCCGGAAGGAAGCCCAGAATACTCCAGTGATTCCTCACAGCTGACTTCCTCTGACACTGGCGATTTCCAGTCTCCTCCTCCTACAGGGGGGTCATCTTCTGCTTTTGGTTCAGACTACTCATTGCCCATTGTTCAGCTGCCTCAGAAGGTACTGCAAGAGTCGCAGCTCTTCATCTGCTTCCCCCAGGGAGCCTCGACTCAGCAGGCCTTGTCCACCTCGCTTTCATCAGGACCACCTGCACTCTATCCTCAGGTTACAGGAGCAAACCCTTCCAGAATTTCTCTGCTTTTTTTAAGTCATACCTTCCGTTTAAAAGAGAACTTTTCTCTTAGACTTGTTCCATGTGATTCTAAATATTAGCATTCATGGGGGTGTTTTTCTACTGAGTCAGTAGTACAGTAGCATCTCTAACTTACTTGGTTGCAATGAAGTAATGAGGCATCAGCCAGCAACCACGTGGTCTGTGTTCAGCTTCAGCTGAAATATTGGTAGGGCTTTATTGTTAAGGGTAACAAATGGTCAGTGTTCCTCCTGGGACGAGTTGTTCTTTTGGCAAGAGATAGCTGGAGTACCAGATTGGTTTTTAAACAATGTTTTCAATGAAATATATCGTCTCCACAGTTTGAATCAGCAGTGATAGTAGTACTTGCTTTGTACTTTTGTTGCTTCTCCTTAGCCATTTTATGTGAATGTGTTATTTGAAGTTGAACTTTTGTATGAATAATGTTTTGTTGGACAACAACAAGATTAATTTGGTGAGTGTCCAAAATGCAAGAGTATTTTTTAGGCTTGAGGTGAGAAAATTTTTGCTGAGTAGCAAATCGGTGGCACAAACAACTGTTACTAATAGGTATGGCTTCCTTATAGGCCTAGAATAAGTTAGAATAAGCCTAGATGTCCTTCTAAAAAGGAAAATTTGAGGCCTGAAGCTCTTTAGAGGTACATGTTTTATCGGTGTATGTGATATTTGCGCTTGCAATAGTCAGTAATGCATTTTTGTATACTGTGACACTGAGGTGTATGTGTTGTATATACATTGTGTCTGCACTTGTAGTCTGAAACTTCTCATAAGGTAATTTTTTTGTGAAAAGAGGGAGTTTACTTTAAGTAGACGTCTCTCTTAATCCTGTTCTTGGAATCAAGGGCTTTCTGACATTTTAGTTATTGGAGTATCAGCAGCTGGGTTTTATATGAAGAAACTGAAGGAGAATCTTTATGCTTTTTGTTGTAAGGTCAAGAGCTAAGTATATAAGGCTTTCTGTATGGGATAATAAAGGTATTTCATTAAAGCTGAAACAGCTTTAATCACTATTCTAATAGTAATTTCAGTGCTGTAAGAGACCTAGTGGAGTGGGGCTGCTACACAAGAAGTTCAGAAACTGTGTGAGGATTGTTTCTCCAAAAAACACCTTTGTTAAACTTCAGGAAGTGAATTATGGTGGATGTAAAATACATCTGGAAAACACAATAAGGGATCATTATTGTTTTACAGAATTTGAATTCTGGGATCTCTTACTTAGTTCATTGAAAGGTCAGAATTTGAAGCAGAAACTGAGTCAATGTGAGCAGATGTTACAGCAGTGGGATATCACACGTTTAGATCCTAGCCTGTAAGCGCCTTGAGCTTCTAAAATGACAAGGAAAGAAATGGTTCTTTGGCAGTGTGCTTTCCCTGAGTTTCCATAATTAAAAAAAGTACCTAATTTTAATAAGCTTGTTCCTAATAAGCTTCTGCAAGCTGAATTATTACAGCATTAAGGAGTTTTAGTAGATATTTCTGATATGATACATGTGCGCCAGATAAGTTTCTTACCAAGGCAGTTCACCAAAGTGGTGCATGCTCAGGCAGCTCATCTGGAGGTCTTTGTCTGTTCATCTCCCAGGAGCTGATAAAGAAATAAAATTGTCAAAAAAATAATAATGAAAATCCTGGGATCTGCTCAAAAAAATGTCAGCCACAAAAATAATAATGAAAATCCATTCCATTTTCCTCTCTGTCTTCCACATTCATATGTATGCCACTCATCTGTTTTTTTGTTGCTTATTTGGACATTGTCTTAGCTAGAACATGAACCCCCATGTTCTTCAATATCCACTTCTTAGTAGCCTTTGAATGGTAGTGAGTCTGGAAATGATTTCTGGCTTGTATTTTGACATGCCTCTCAAAGGGAACTCATGACATGTTGTGTACTGAGTACTTTGTTATTGGTCTAGAATTCTGTATATCTTTGGTTTGTTTTTTTTTTTTTAACAGACAGTTGTATTTCATTTGAGCTTCTTTCTATCCCTCCATCTGTGTTTAGAACACATGTAAAGGTAAAGCATAATGCCTCTATTTCCAGTTATACTAAAGGCATCCTGCTTTTAAAGCATCGTCAGTGGAAGAAGAAGCTGGTAGGCTGATCTCTCTCACGTTTAGGGGCATGTGACTTTCTGCATTGGTTGTTTTTGAAAACTTAAAATGAAGTTTGCTACTTTCCAGATTGCTTTGCTTTGGTTTGGTTGTAGTGAATTCGGCCAGAAGAACCACTTGTCCAAAAGAGCAGCTAAATACCAACCAGATCATTCCAGGCAGAAATAATTTTAACTGCCTGCTGCAGAAACTATAGGAGTATTTTAAGCTGATTTTTTTCTTTTTCTCCTCCAGACTCAGGTGCAAGGCCAGCCAGCCTCAAGCACTGCATCTGTGCCTTCCCAGCCTGCCCAACACACTCAGCAGGTAAGATCATGGTTCCTGAACCCAGGACTAAAATACTTTTAGTATAGGATTTTTGGTGACTCTTTAAGAGTAGCAGACTACCTCTGTCCCTCCTTCTGCCCATATTTCTGCATAAAAACAAAAGAATCCTCTGGTTCTCACCCAGTCTAACATGTGAGATTAACTTAATTGACTTTATGAAATTTGTTTTCTAAATCATGTTAATCCTTGTTTTCGTGTGTCTGTTTTCCCAAACTTCCACCTGTGCTTGAAGTGGTGGTCCCATTCCAGGGGAGGCACATCGGGATTTGCAAGTTAAGACTGTCTAGACAGACTTCATTCTCTTGATTTCTTCTAGTTGGAAATACTATCTTTGGAACATCCTCTTCTCTTAACAGCCTCTTCTTCCTTACAGAATCTTCATTCTTGTTTTCACAGGTGAATTAATTCTGTTGCAAGTTTTGGTGCTGATGGAGTTGTATTAGTAATGCTAATAAGTAATTGCTAAAGCTATTAATGTATTCAGAAGAACCACTGATGTCATGAGGGAGTTAAGAAGTAGAATTTCAATAGGCTATGCTTGAAAAGCTTCTGTGGCACAAAAAATTAGCTTCTGCCTATATAAATAGCCTCTTTTCTCTACTACAGAATGCACAGCAGCCAGCCTCTTCCCAACAGCCTGGACAGTACCAGCTGCAGCAGCCATCAGTTTCTGCTGGCGCCACTTCCACACAAACTGTCTCTCAAACTCAAACTTCACAGATTATGCCAATGCCTCAGGCAGCAGCTGGGACACAGGTAAACAAAATTCTTTCTAGCAGAAGATTTGTTTTTCTTTTTCACAGCTGACATATTCAACATGCTACTACTTTCACTTTTGTCATCTTTTCTAATAGTTCCAAAACATTCATCCAAATAATGGTATTCTTAGTGGACTACAACTGTCAGTTTTCTTTGAAAATATGTTGGAAACCCTTTCTGTCACATGTGGCAGTCGTGAGTAATTTGAGGGAAGGATAGCATTTCCATGCACCTTTAAACTGTCAAAAATATCATGAGGCATATTGATGAATGGTGTGCTATGAATGGATTCTCAGGAACTTGTCATTTCTCTACTTCCCATACAATGTCTATTTTCTGCACCATTGTATATGTAAAATGTTCACTTATTTAGGTAGTGACCCGTAAGGACTAGCTTCTCCACTCTGTCACCTTTCTTACTCAGCATTTCTCCTCTCCTCCCTGGTCAAGATGCTTCTGTTACTGAATATTACTTCATTTTGGCTCATATCTCTATCTTAAACATGTGAGCCTTGATTTTATTTTTAAAGTTGTTGTTTTGTTGCTTGTTCATCTAAACTGCCTTTCCAGTTGCATTGTTTGCTGGCTTTAATTGACATATCCCCTGCCATTCTCTGAATGCTGGCACAGTGGCTTTTCATTCTCTGTTGCTTTAGTCCCCATACCCAAAGCTGACAGATTTGTTGAAGGACTTACGCTTTTCCTGTAAGAAGGCAGGCTTGGATCTGGGGACAGAGCTGAGGGGAATTTGATTCTGTTTATGCACAAGCCAGTGCTTCAGGGTATTTGAATGTTGCTCTTTCACCCTCTGTGGGTGTCTGTTTCAAGAGCCTGTTCAGTTCTTCAGGGGAAGTGTTGTGAAGTGAGGACCTTTTGGAACTCCTGCCAACTTCCCAGCCACTCTGCCAACTGTGCTCCCACCCACTTTAACCGAGTGCTGTAACTTGAATAATTCTTTCTTGAACTAATGTGTAAAAGCTCTGCTTTCTGCAACCCTGCTTTTTTAAAAAGAAAATCTATCTCTATTTTCTTTACCTCCCCAGCTTCCTGTTTCCCAACCAGTGTCGATCATCCAAGGCGAGCCTCAGTTACCTGTTGCAGCACCTTCTCTCCCTCAGCCTTCAGTTGCCCCGTCAGTCCCCATTGGCTCTCATTTTCTTCCCATGGGGCAGCCCTTGCCAACTTCCATGGTTCCCCAGTTCTCAGTCTCCCCGTTGCCTGTAGCAGCTCCTCATGTGTCAGTGGCTCAGCCAGGTTTCCAGTCACTGCCCATTTCGATGGCAGCTGGCATGAGTCAACCATTGCTCACACTGGCAACGTCTGCTGCAGCAACCGCTGTCCCTGTAGGATCAACCGTTGTCCCTAGCCAGCTTCCTACACTGATGCAGCCTGTGGCTCAGTTGCCCAGCCAGGTTCTCCCACAGCTCCTGCAGCCAGCTGTTCAGTCCGTGGGATTGCCAGTCAGCATTGGACAAGCTGCTGAAGCTTCAGTTCCTGCTGGAGATGCTCTTTACCAGGTATTGTTGCAAGCCAGCAGAGCTCTTCCCCACATTTTTTTTTTCCTGTTCCTCTAAGGTACCAGATCTGAACTGCATTCCCTGGCAAATTCCCTTTTCATAAGAGAGCCATTAAGCCACCCAGATAAATTATGTTGTTTTGTAAAGGTCAGTTTTAAGGAGGGGGAAAAACCAAAGTCCTTAGACACCCAGGTGTTTTCAGCTTTTCATTTTTGGCAGTGGAATATGTCTGAAATGACAGAATCATAGTGCAGGACTTTGTTCAACCACTGTGTGTAAGAGGACAGCAATATATCTTAAGAGATCTGTCAACTTGGGGAGGGGGAAGTCCAAAAAATTGTAATTTTAAAACTGGGAGATGTGTGTTGGAAAGAAAATCCATGGCAGCATATTTGGCAATGTCAGTGTTTCATTTCACATCTGGGAAGGGGTGGAATGTCTTTTCTAGAAGTAAGTCAGGTGACACAGATCTTGAACGTGGCGTAAGTACCTGATGTTAGTTGTGAAATGCTAGATTGGTGGGCATGAACTGCTTCAGCAATACAGTTGGTTATAGCAATTGTTCAGTAAGTCAATACAGCTGTTCTTCTAGATCAGAAATTGTGTAGATGTAGACATAGCTGCACTGGGATTATAAGGAGTACTGTAGAACAGAAATGTTCCTTGTAGGAATGTTCCTTGGTTCCTGGGTCAGCTCATCACAAGAGGAGGGGTAGAACAGGAGGACTTTTGTTAGTCTCAAGAAAGAGCAATAATTGGATAACATCTGAGCAGCATTTGTTCAGCCTGAAAAGTCTTTAAACTCATTTCAACTCTCAGGCCTTAATATTTTAAGCCAAATAGACAACTGCGAGAGTTGAGAGATGGAGATTGTTTTGCCTAAGACTTGGAACTTGCAGTGGGAATTTGCTTGTTCAAGCATGTTGACTCGTAAGCTGAGCTTTGGCTACGTGAGCAGTTTGCTTCTCTGGGAAGATCTTGGGTGTGCTAGGACAAGTACAGAAGGTTGGAACATGCCCCTGAAACTGATTAACCTTTTGGGAGTTTAACTCTTCCTAATTAGCTGTCATTAACTTACTTGACTCCCTCATTTCTATTACAGGGCTTCCCATCTCGGCTGCCACCTCAGTACCCAGGGGACTCGAGTGTTGCACCTTCCTCTGCTGTGGCCTCTGTTAGCATTCCTTCTGCCGTACTGTCCCCTCCCTTACCCGCAGATGCAATGGCTCAGCCGGGTTATCTTGCTCCTGTTGTTCAGCCGTATGTGGAACAGAACGTCTTAGTTCCTACAAGCAGCCTAGGAGGACAGGTTCAAGTCCCCCAGCCTACAGTGAGTTTAGCACAGCCAGCCTCGTCTGCCTCCTCACAGCAGGCAGGTTTGGAGGTAAGGATGTTGAATATAATGTAATAATACGTTTAGGGTGTATGAATTATACAACAGTGTATGTATGTGGGAAACTAATCCCTTCCATACTTGTTTTCAGTTGGAAATTAATATTTCAAATGACCTTTTTCTTACAGCAGAATGTCATGCCAATGTGGGGACCTTGTTGCCACTGGCTGTTCTGTTGGGAAGTGAGTGCATCCTGCAGGCAAAAACCTGTTAACACTTCACTTCTTGCTAGTACTGTAGAACATTTTTGCCATATCAAAGACAAACTGCAACTCATAGCCTTTGAGAACCTGTCCTTATGCCTACTCCCTGCAGCACTGTTCTTGCTAGGGAGAATTTGAATTGTCTGTGTTCTGCATTGGCTTGCCTTTTGCACATTCTGCTAGTAAGACTGTGGCTGCATGGCAAACTGTAGTGACATGTAGCAGTAGAAGGGATGGCTGATTTCCTTTCCCCACCCCCTCCGCAGATGATGATTTGCTTCACTGCAGTTTGCTCTAGAATCTTTTATAAATTGGAGCTGTCTAGATGGCAGCTGTTTGAAGTAGGTAATGCTTTTAGCTTTACAACTGATTTGGGAGGAAACATTGAAGACTGATGGGTTACTTGAAAAAGGAATGGTATTCTGTGGGGGGGTTCTTGATGTAGGTTTCTGTTCGTAGGGTACTCAGGGAGTCTCACAGACTGCCCCTTCTGAGACTCTTCCAGCAACACAGCCTGCTCAGTCCACAGCTTTGGCTTCCTCTATGGATAGGTAAGCAATATTTTCTTTTCACCAAACTCAATTTCAGTTTCATGTGTTAGATTATTCTTCCTTGATGACCTTAAGGTATCTTTTTCACCAGGGATTTTTTTTTCACTGAGGATGTGAGGAAGTACACTTCCTAGAGGAAAAATAGGCTTGTGAAACCAGGGTATGGTGGGAGTTAATAAGATTGTCTGTAGTGATTTAACTTGTAATCCTTTGGTATTTGTTAGTCAAATGGATCGTCAGGGATGCTTTTTCTGGCCTTTTGGTACTTAAACACAATTCAAACTCCAAATAGCTTAAAAACATATTCAGAAGATATATTTATACAGCTTAGTTTGCAAGAGATGTTTAGCTAAATAATTGCCATTAGAATTGCTCTGCAGTTAACAAACATCTGCTATCCAGAAAAGAATGCCATCTGGTAGGGTAAACTGTATTGTTGCAGCTGTGGAGAGCATGGAAACTAATGTAAAGTTACTTTCTTGGTTTCTTTTAGTGCACATTCTGATGTTGCTTCAGGATTGAGTGATGGCAACGAGAATGTTCCAGCTTCTAGCGGAAGGCATGAAGGAAGAACTACTAAACGCCATATGCGGAGGTCTGTCCGCAGTCGGTCCCGCCATGAGAAGACTGCTAGGCCGAAACTGAGAATTCTGAATGTATGTTTGTTTTAGTGACAGTTTGGTAGTGATGATACCTTTCTTGAGCTTCAAAATGTTTCTTTTCCTTTGAGAAATGTGTGTCTTCTGTGGTCTTGTTCTGTGTCTTGCTCCCCCCACCCCTCCCCGATCACTCAAGCCATCCAGTGTATTTCTTCTGCTTCTGTAGTCGGCATGCCAAACAGCATCTATTAAGAGCTTTTGGAAGCATTAGATATGGCAAAATTGGCTTGCTTAACCACTAGCGATTCCACAGGTTATGCCAGAATATTTAATGTATCCTCAGAAAGAATGATGCTGTACATGGCACCATTTATTACACTGGAAAAAGGGAATGTGTTTGTATAAGACAACTACCGTTGGTTTGTCTGTGTGAGCTTTAAAATGCAAGTTTTCTCGTGCTTTTGGTTTGAGCTATTGTTTTCTTTGCTTCAGGTTTCAAATAAAGGTGATCGAGTAGTGGAATGCCAGCTGGAGACACACAATCGGAAAATGGTTACTTTCAAATTTGATTTGGATGGTGACAACCCAGAGGAAATAGCTTCAATTATGGTAAGATACATTTTAGAGATGAAGAATAGAATTCAGTCTTAATTGCAGCAGTAATATAAGCAGTCTTACTTTCTCATTTATGTTTCGGAATTATTTTTCCATGTAGCACGGTGTGTGCTTACCTTATGTATGCAAACACAACTAGAAACTGGGCACAAAGTTGGTATACCAAACTGACAGTGTTGCATGCTCAGTTCACATGAAAATTTGCATTAGTTTTGCCTTAGAATTGCATTTTTATCAAGTAAATCTGCTTTTGCTCTTTTGCAGTCTAATTTTTTACAAAACTGCAAGCATCTTTCTGAAGGTGCCAGATTAAAAAAATTCCATTTGCCTCTCTAAAAGCAAACATTACTGGAACTTCAAAACTTATGAATAAGCTTTAAGTGTTTTGCTGCTGTTCTCAACTGAAGTGGCAAGGTTCTACTCTTAAAGTAAGGAAGGAGAATCACTTTGTGATTTCTGAAAGTCGGTGATGACTGCTGCTCTTGGCTTTCTTGAAGAAGCAGACTTCTCTGTTTAATGTATAATGGTCAAACATAGAAAAGAACTTGCTGTGTAGAGATAAGTTTTGAGAATACTGTGTAGTATGGAGCAGAACAACCCACCCCTTATCCACCCCCTTTTTTCTTTGTTTAAACTCATTATGGGGCTAGTACAATCTAAATGAAACTGAGAATTTTAGTGTTATTGAGCACAAAAAGCAATATCTTCTCGGGCACCTGTGCAGCATTTATTTTTTAGCTTAGAGAGGTAGTAGAAAAGTAGG